>SJYC01078790.1:0-126050 GCA_006408675.1 Madoqua kirkii
ATGCTGGGAGGGATTGGGGGCAGGAGGAGAAGGGGACAACAAAGGATGAGATGGCTGGATGGCATCACGGACTCAATGGACATGAGTCTGAGTGAACTCTGAGAGATGCTGATGGACAGGGAGGCCTGGCATGCTGCGATTCATGGGGTCGCAAAGAGTTGGACACGACTGAGCGACTGAACTGAACTGAAAAGAAGTCTGATATTTTTTCTTGTACTCCCATAACCTTTTCTAGGCATGTAGGATAGGACTGGCCTAGGGAATAAAGGAAAGAGAAAAATTATACACCCTGATAGTACCATATCTCAGACATAAAGACACCATCTTATCCATCTTATTTAAAACAGACATATTTCTAGGTGATGAATGTTTGAGGCCTGAGATTAAACAAAGCTTATTATAATTTGAAGACTACTGTTAGCTTTCTATAAATTAACTTTAAAATGTTCATATTTTACCAGACTAAGGTGTGAAATGAGATTAAAAAGCTGACACATTACCAATAAGTCTTCTCTTGGTACTTTTTCTCCCCAAATTGTTTAGAGGGCTAGAGAAGATATATTATAATATGTTAAAGAGGAGAAAAGCATCATGGATTTGACTAAAGAAGAAAAACAGCTTGAAGATAAAGATATGAAGTCTCTGTAAGTGATGTTCAGCATTCAGTTCAGTTCAGTCATGCAAATAGAACAGAGTAGTTCTGAATCCAGTGCACTGTGTTTAGACAGCAAAACAAGATTACCTGAAAGAAACATTTTGTTAAAGAGGTGTAGATATGCACAAAATTTTAATTTCAAAAAATTTAGATTTTGACCTTCCATTAAGACAACTGTTAGAAACTGAAACCCCATCATTTCTGTGTCTGTCCCCCACTCTTACCTCCACTCTGTGATGTTAGTGGATTTAAGTTGTATACAGAGTTGCTGGATCAGGGTGGGGGTACTGGTCCATGCAGGCATCTGCTGGTGATCCATCCATCCAAAGATTTTCAGCTGCCTGTCTAGGCAAATTACTGTTAAGACATTCTTCATTCCCATAAGAAGGTCTCCTAAGATTTCATAATTTATCCTGAGACACTTCTGTCCTTATCAGGGTGCTTGAAAATTAATTCATATGTTATTTTTAAAAATTTACTTCTCTGCAAAAGAGTGATAATTCCTTGAATACAGGAAATGTGTCTTCTGTAGACATAATCACCTTCAGAAGAGTAGCACAGAACTCAGTACAGGACAGGAACAGGGTATTTGCAAAACATGTGTCTTTAACTCTGTAAACTAACTCAGAGTCTCGAAAGTGAGCATGAAACAAAAGTAGTGCTTTAACATTAACAGATACCACAGAACACTGAGGAACCTGGAATCCTTCCTTTTCTCACTTAAGAGTTTTACAACTATGCTTTAGAAAGTAAGAGGTTATATATATAAAATTTAAAAAACAAAAGTCTCGTTTTATAGGGTAAGATAACTCATTTAAATGCACATAAAATAAAGAGAAAATGCATGGAATGCACACTAGGAAGGACGGTAGGTGGTAGTGAAAAGAAACCAAGACTTAGAAATCAGAAGACCTATGTCCTAGCAGTAACAGTTGTAGCCTTCGATAAATTGTTGGACCTCTGTGTCTCAATTCCTGTTTCACAAAATGAAAATAGTAAGAAACTTATTCTTTAGGAAAATGTAAAAATTTTGAAACATACAAGAACAAGCAAATTAATGTAATGATTATTAAATGGATTTTCTCTGATATCTTTAACAATGTTGATCCTGAGAAGTTGGAGAATTGATTAACTTGTCTTTTAAAAAAAAAGAGCTTGGAAACTAAACACACAAATGGCTCCAAAACACAAATATTGAAAGAGTTACCTGAGAATATCTTGAGTCCAGCAGAAATCTGTTAAGCTTAGTCTTTTAAAGGTATTTTTTACAGGATTATGATAAAGCTCAAGGAGAAGCTTTGAATTTAGCTTTCAACTAAATTTTGTTTTGGGTAATGAATATTTAGTTAAAATAGGAAAAGAATAACAACAAATCAAAAATTTTAAAAAGCTGATTATCTAAATATCATGTAATTCGGGAAAAAGTGCTTTTTAAAAATCAATTTTAATTGGAGGATAATTGCTTTACAATTTCTGTTTATTTCTGCCAGGTAACAACATGAATCAGCCATAGTATACATATGTTCCCTCTCTCCTGAACTTCCCTCCCACCCCTCACCCTATCCCATCCCTCTAGGTTGTCACAGAGCACCAGGTTGAGCTCCTTAGGTTACACAACTTCCCACAAGCTATTTTACATATGATAATGTATATGTTTCCATGCTACTTTTTCAATTTGTCCCACCCTCTGCTTTCCTTACTGTGTCTACAAGTCTGTTCTCTATGCCTGAGTCTCTATTTCTACCCTGCAAATAGGTTCATCAGAATCATTTTTCTAGATTCCATATAATTGCATTAATATATGATATTTGCCTTTCTTTTTCTGACTTACTTCACTCTGTACAGGCTCTATGTTCATCCACATCAGTTCAACTCATTCAAATTCATTCTTTCATTCCTGGCTGAGTAATCGTTGTATATGTGCATTGCAACTTCTTTATCCATCCACCTGTTGATGGACATCTAGGTTGTGTCCATACCGCGGCTATTGTAAATAGTGCAGCAGTGAACATCGGGGATGCACACATGAGTGCAGGAGAGTTCTCCTTTCTCGACACCCACTTCAGCATTTATTGTTAGTAGATTTTTTGACAATGGCTATTTTGACTTGTGTGAGGTGATACCTCATTGTTTTTTTGATTTGTATTTCTGAAAATAATTAGTGATGTTGCATATCTTTTCATGTGCCTCTTGGCCATCAGTCTGTCTTCTTTGGAGAAAAGTCTACCAGTCAGGTTATTTTTTTAATTTTGATAATGTGCTGCATGATCTGTTTGCAATTTTTAGAGACTAAAGATATTAAGAAGAGGTGACAAGAATACATGGAAGAACTGTACAAAAAAGACCTTCATGACCCAGATAATCATGATGATGTGATCACTATTCTAGAGCCAGACATCTTGGAATGTGAAGTCAAGTGGGCCTTAAAAAACATCTCTATGAACAAAGCTAGTGAAGGTGATGAAATTCCAGTGGAGCTGTTTCAAATCCTGAAAGATGATGGTGTGAAAGTGATGCACTCAACATGCCAGCAAATTTGGAAAACTCAGCAGCAGCCACAGGAATGGAAAATGTCAGTTTTCATTCCAATTCCAAAGAAAGGCAATGCCAAAGAATGTTAAAACTACTGCACAGTTGTACTCATCTCACATGCTAGTAAAGTAATGCTCAAAATTCCCCAAGCCAGGCTTCAGCAATACGTGAACCGTGAACTCCCTGATATTCAAGCTGGTTTTAGAAAAGGCAGAGGAACCAGAGATCAAATTGCCAACATCTGCTGAATCATGGAAAAAGCAGGAGTTCCAGAAAAACATCTATTTCTGCTTTATTGGCTCTGCCAAAGCCTTTGACTGTGTGGATCACAATAAACTGTGGAAAATTCTGAAAGAGTTGGGAATACCAGACTACCTGACCTGCCTCTTGAGAAATCTGTATGCAGGTCAGGAAGCAACAGTTAGAACTGGACATGGAAGAAATGACTGGTTCCAAATAGGAAAAGGACTACGTCAAGGCAGTATATTGTCACCCTACTTATTTAACTTCTATGCAGAGTACATCATGAGAAATGCTGGGCTGGAAGAAACACAAGCTGGAAAAAAGATTACCAAGAGAAACATCAGTCACCCCAGATATGCAGATGGCACCACCCTTATGGCAGAAAGTGAAGAGGAGCTACAAAGCCTCTTGATGAAAGTGAAAGAGGAAAGCGAGAAGGTTGGTTTAAAGCTCAACTTTCAGAAAATGAAGATCATGGCATCTGGTCCAATCACTTCATGGGAAATAGATGGGGAAACAGTGGAAACAGTGTCAGACTTTATTTTTTTAGGCTCCAGAATCACTGCAGATGGTGACTGCAGCCATGAAATTAGAAGACGCTTACTCCTTGGAAGAAAAGTTATGACCAACCTAGATAGCATATTCAAAAGCAGAGACATTACTTTGCTAAGGTTCGTCTAGTCAAGGCTATGGTTTTTCCTGTGGTCATGTATGGATGTCAGAATTGGACTGTGAAGAAGGCTGAGCGCCAAAGAATTGATGCTTTTTAACTGTGGTGTTGGAGAAGACTCTTGAGAGTCCCCTGGGCTGCAAGGAGATCCAATCAGTCCATTCTGAAGGAGATCAGCCCTGGGATTTCTTTGGAAAGAATGATGCTAAACCTGAAATTCCAGTACTTTGGCCACCTCATGCGAAGAGTTGATTCATTGGAAAAGACTCTGATGCTGGGAAGGATTGGGGGCAGGAGGAGAAGGGGAGGACTGAGGACGAATTGGCTGGATGGCATCACGGACTCGATGGATGTGAGTCTGAGCGAACTCCGGTAGTTGGTGATGGACAGGGAGGCCTGGCGTGCTGCGATTCAAGGGGTCGCAAAGAGTCGGACACGAGTGAGCGACTGAACTGAACTGAACTGAACTGAATCCTTCGTTTGTCCCATCATTTGAAATTTTTTATTCCCATTCTGTGGATTGTCTTTTCATGTTGCCTATGATTCCCTTTGGTATACAAAAGCTTTGAGTTTAATTAGGTTCCATTTGTTTATTTTCCTTTTTATTTGCGTTAATCCAGAAGGCACCTCGGAAAAGATATTGCTGTGATTTATGTCAAAGGTTGTTCTGCATGCTTTTTTCCTAAGATTTTTGTTGTATTTGACCTTACATTTAGGCTTTTGATTCATTAGTTTACTTTTTATGGTACTAACGAATATTCTAAGTTTACATATAGCTGTCCAATTTTCAAAGCTATATTTATTGAAGATACTTTCTCTCCTCCATTGTAGTCTTGCCTCCTTTGTCATAGATTAATTGATGATAGGTGTGTTGATTTATTTCTGGGTTTTGTGTCCTGTTCCATTGATTTATATTCTATTTTTTGTACCAGCACCATACTGTTTTGATGAAGATTCCCTCTATGCCCGGTTCTGGAGAGTTTTTATCTTAAATAGATGTTGAACTTTTGTGAAACCTTTTTCTGGATCTATTGAAATAATCATGTAGTCTTTATTCATTAATTTGGTGATGTGATATTTCATACTTTTTGATTGCAGAAATTGAAAATACTTTGCATCCCTGTGGTAATCCCATTTGATCATGATGTACGATCCTTTTAATGTATTGTTGGATTCAGATTTCTAGTAATTTTTTGAGGGGTTCTTACATCTAGATTCATCTGTAATACTGGCCTGTAATTTTCTTTTTTGTGATATCTTGTGTGGTTTTGGTATCAGAATGATAATGGCCTCATAAAATGAATTTACAATATTTTCTTCTGCAATTTTTTTTCTGGAATAGTTTCAGAAAGATGGGCATTTACTCCTATCTAAATATATGATAGAATTTGCCTGTGATATACCGTCAGGTTCTGAAAACTTTTGTTTATTGCAAGTTTTTGAATCAGTTTCAATTTCATTATTTGCGATTGGTGTATTCATATTTTCTATTCCTTCCTAGTTCAGTGTTAGGAGACTATACCTTTCTAAGAATTTGTCCATTTCTTATAAATTGTTCATTTTGTTGGCTTGTAGTAGTACATATTGTTTGTAGTAGTCTCTTATTGTCCTTTGTGTTCCTGTGGTGTCAGTTATAATTCTCATCTTTCATTGCAATTTTATTGATTTGTTCCCTCTCTCTTTTTTCTTTATCAGTATGGCTAAGCACATCAATTTTGTTTATTTTCTCAAAGAACCAGCTTTTAGTTTCACTGATCTTCATTATTATTTTCTTCATCTCTGTTTCATTTATTTCTGCTCTGATCCTTACAACTTAATTCCTTTTACTAATTTTGGGGTTCTTGTTTTTTTGCTGTTGTTGTTGTTCTTATTTCTTTAGTTGCTTTAGGTGCAAAAGGTTGGGTTGTTTATTTATGATTTTTCTTGTTTTCTGAAGTTTAAGATTGTATTGCTATAAACTTTCCTCTAAGAACTGCTTTTGCTGGGTCCCATAGGTTTTGAATCACCATACTTTCATTTTCATTTGTCTTCAGGTATTTTTCTTTTTTGACTATTCTCATTTCTTTTTATTCTTTTTGCTTTATTCTATTCTGTGGCAAAGAGTTCCATCATTCTGTCTTCCAGGCCACTTACCTACTCTGCTTCAGTTACTCTGCTACCAGTTCCTCCTAGTTTATTTTTCATCTCACTTATTGTATTGCTTCTTAGTTCTTCTAGGTCTTTATTAAACATATTTTATATCTTCTTAATATGCGCCTTCCTTCTTTATCTGAGATCTTTGATTATTTTCACTATCATTCATTTTCCCTGTAGCATATTTCCACTTTACTTATTTGTTCTTCTGGGGTTTTATATTGTTCCCTCTATGGGACATATTTCTCTACTGTTTTATCTTATCTAACTTTCTGTTGTTGCAGTTTCTGTTCCACAGGCTTCAGGGTCATAATTCTTTTTACAGACACTACTTGCTGAAGGAGTATGTCCAAGAGGCTTGTGCAGACTTTCTAGTAAGAAGAACTACTTCCTGCCTATTGGTGGGTGGGGCTAGATATTGTCTGTCTGGTGGGCAGGTCTATGCTCAGGAAGACTTTAAGTAGCCTTTCTGCTGATGAAGGGGCTGAGTTGCTGTCCTGTTGGTTGTTGGACCTGAGATATCCCAGTAAAGGAGTCTAAGGCTTTGGGGTATGGCAAGTCTTGTAAGAAAAATAGCAGCCTCCATGAGGACTCATGCCAGTGCATACTTGCCAAAATTGCCACTGCCAATGTCTTTGTCCTCATCATGAACATCAGTTGCCCCCTAAATCCGTGGATGACCCTCCAATAATAGCGTGTAAGTCCAACCTAGTCTATCATGAGGTCATTGCTTTTCCCCCCAAGTCCTAGTGCACACTAGACATTGTGTGCACCCTCCAAGAGTGAAATTTATATTTTCCCTAGTCCTGTGGATTTTCTACTATCAAACTTTGCTTGCTTTCAAAATCAGATTCTCAGTGGGCTTCTCCTGATCCTGAACCCCCAGGACCCCTAGGCTGGAAGCCTGATGTGGGGTTTAGGACTTTTACTTTTGTGGGAAAATGTCTGTGATTAATTATTTTCCAGATTATGGGTGCCCACCTGGCATAATAAGAGATAAGATTTTATTTTATCATGATTGCCCTTCCCCCACAATCTTGTTGTGGCCTTTTCTCTGTCTTAGGGTGTAGGGTATCTTTTTTGTTAAGTTCCAGGATTTTTTCTTTTTTTTTGTGGGGGTGGGAGGGATGGTTGGTTGTTCAACAGTTAGCTGAGATTTTGGTGTTTTTGCAAAAAAGGGTGAGTTCACCTCCTTCTACTCCATCATCTTGCTGGCCAATCAGCAATTATTTTATCCTAACAGAACCGGTCATGAAACAACTGACTAGTTCCAAATTGGAAAAGGAGTTTGAATATGTTGTATATTGTTACTCTGCTTATTTAACTTATACACAGAATACATCCTGTGAAATGTAGGGCTGGATGAATCACAAGCTGGAATCAAAATTGCTGGGAGAAACATCAACAACCTCAGATATGCAGATGATGCCACTCTAATGGCAGAAAGTAAAGAGGAATTAAAGAGCCTCTTGAAGAAGGTGAAAGTAGAGAGAAAAAGCTAGCTTGAAATTCAACATTAATAAAACTAAGATTATGGTATTCAGTCCAATCACTTCAAGGCAATAGAATGGGAAAAAGTAGAAACAGTGACAGGTTTTCTTTTCTTGGGCTCCAAAACCACTGCATATGGTGACCGCAGCCATGAAATGAAAAGATACTTGCTCCTTGGAAGGAAAGCTATGACAAACCTAGACAGCATATTAAAAAGTGAGACCTCACTTTGAGGACAGAGGTCCATATAGTTAAAGCTATGGTTTTCCCAGTAGTCACATATGAAGGTGAGAGTTGGATCATAAAGAAGGCTGAGTGTTGAAGAATTGATGTTTTTAAACTGTGGGGCTAGAGAAGACCCTTGAGAGTTCCTTGGACTTTAAGGAGATCAAACCTGTCCATCCTAAGGGAAATCAACTCTGAATATTCATTGGAATGACTGAAGCTTTCAGCTGAAGCTGAAACTCTAATACTTTGGTCACTTAATGTGAAGAGCCAACTCATTGGAAAAGACCCTGATGCTGGGAAAGATAGAAGTCAAAAGGAGAAGGAGGCAACAGAGGATTAAACGGTTAGATAGCATCACTGACTCAATGGACATGAATTTGAGTAAACTCTGGGAAATAGTAGAGGACAGGGGAGCCTGGAGTGCTTCAAATCCATGGGGTTGCAAAGAGTAAGACATGAATTAGCAACTGAAAAACAATGACAGACATTTTATAACCAATTAGTTTTATCTGTTGTTGATGGTTAGTTGCTATGTCATATCCGACTCTTTTGTGATCCCATGGCTAAAGCCCATGAGGCTCCTCTATCTATGGGATTTTCCAGGCAAGAATACTAGAATGCATTTACTATTTCCTTCTCCAGCAGACCTTCTCAACCCAGAGATTAAACCTGTGTCTCCTGCATTGGCAGGTGATTTTTTTACATGAGTTACCAGGGAAGTAGTTTTATCTATAGTCTTTTTATTAACAGTTTTACTGAGATTTAGATCATATACTATCCAGTTCATCCATTTATTCTGTACAGTGTAAACCCACACACATATGGACACCTTATCTTCGACAAAGGAGGCAAGAACATACAATGGAGTAAAGTCTCTTTAACAGGTGGTGCTGGAAAAACTGGTCATCCACATGTAAAAGAATGAAACTAGATCACTTTCTAACACCACACACAAAAATAAACTCAAAATGGATTAAAGATCTAAACGTAAGACCAGAAACTATAAAACTCCTCGAGGAGAACATAGGCAAAACAATCTCTAACATAAATCACAGCAGGATCCTCTATGATCCACCTCCCAGTATACTGGAAATAAAAGCAAAAATAAACAAATGGGATCTAATTAAAATTAAAAGCTTCTGCACAACAAAGGAAACTATAAGCAAGGTGAAAAGACAGCCTTCTGAATGGGAGAAAACAATAGCAAATGAAGCAACTAACAAACAACTAATCTCAAAGATATACAAGCAACTTATGCAGCTCAACTCCAGAAAAATAAAAGAAAAGACAGCCTTCTGAATGGGAGAAAACAATATCAAATGAAGCAACTGACAAACAACTAATCTCAAAAATATACAAGCAAGTTATGCAGCTCAACTCCAGAAAGATAAACGACCCAATCAAAAAATAGGCCAAAGAACTAAATAGACATTTCTCCAAAGGAGACATACGGATGGCTAACAAACACATGAAGAGAGGCTCAACATCACTCATTATCAGAGAAATGCAAATCAAAACCACAATGAGGTACCATTTCACACCAGTCAGAATGGCTGCAATCCAAAAGTCTACAAGCAATAAATGCTGCAGAGGGTGTGGAGGAAAGGGAACCCTCTTACACTGTTGGTGGGAATGCAAACTAGTACAGCCATTATGGAAAACAGTGTGGAGATTCCTTAAAAAACTGCAGATAGAACTGCCTTATGACCCAGCAATCCCACTGCTGGGCATACACACCAAGGAAACCAGAATTGAAAGAGACACGTGTAACCCAGTGTTCATTGCAGCACTGTTTATAATAGCCGGGACATGGAAGCAATCTAGATGCCCATCAGCAGATGAATGGATAAGAAAGCCCTGGTACATATACACAATGGAGTATTACTCAGCCGTTAAAAAGAACACATTTGAATCAGTTCTAATGAGATGGATGAAACTGGAGCCGATTATACAGAGTGAAGTAAGCCAGAAAGAAAAACACCAATACAGTATACTGACACATATATATATGGAATTTAGAAAGATGGTAATGATGACCTTGTATGCGAGACAGCAAAAGAGACACAGATGTATAGAACAGACTTTTGGACTCCGAGGGAGAGGGCGAGGGTGGGATGATTTGGGAGAATGGCATTGAAACATGTATACTATCATGTAAGAAACGAAGCGCCAGTCTATGTTTGATGCAGGACACAGGATGCTTGGGGCTGGTGCACGGGGATGATCCAGGGAGATAATATGGGGTGAGAGGTGGGAGGGGGATTCAGGATTGGGAGCTCATATACACCTGTGGTGGATTCATATCAATGTATGGCAAAACCAGTACAGTATTGTAAAGTAAAATAGAGTAAAAATAAAATTTAAAAAAAAAGAGAGAAAGCACGTTTCTGGGAATTCCCTGGTGGTTCAGTGGTTAGGACTCTGTATTTCGACTGCCAGGGGCTGAGTTTGATCTTTGTTTGGGAAACTAATATCCTGCAAGCTATGCAGCATGGGCAAAAAAAAAAAAAGAAAAACCACAAAGCTTTTGTTAGGAAGGCTGGCCACTGCTGTATCACACACTGCCCAAAGTGTGGCCAAAACCATGACGACACTGAGGACTTATGGAGCGTAAAATCCAGAGGCGGGCGGCTCCAGAGCTGGCCCCTAAGCTCCATGACCTAGGGGCTGCTAGTGCCAGCGCAGGAGACGTAAGAGGCTTGAGCGCAGTCAGGAAGATCCCCTGGAGGAGGGCATGGCAGTCCGCTCCAGTGTGCTTGCCTAGAGCAGCCCATGGGCAGAGGAGGCTGGAAGGCTGCAGTCCATAGCGCTGCAGAGTCAGACATGACACGAGCAACTTGGCGTGCACGACAAGCCCCAGGGTCTTTGCACCTTTCCTCGCCCTCGCATGCTGGCTGCTGGCCTTCACTGCATCATCCTGCACCCCAGAGATGGTTCTTAAGCAGTTGTGTTCAAAAGCAGAAAAGAGAAAAAGGAAGCTCTCCTCATGAGCCTTTCCTCATAGGTTTCTCTTCCATTATAAAGGTAGAAACGATTTTCCAGAAGCCCTTTGCTGGGATCACATGTCTGGATCACTTGATCATTCCTGGCTGCAAAGGAGTCTGGGAAAGCAAGGAATCTGGCAAAGGGGAGCGGCTCAGATCCCCACAGCCAGGCACAGGCCGGTCTCAACATTTGTGGAGCTCAGGGCAAGAACATAGAATGATAAAAAAAAAACATGTCCTAACCTTCAAACAACATGGAAGATCAGACGTGAATTTCGAATCCTCTAGCTTCTCAGAGTTTCAGGCCAGGATGTGGCTCCTAGCTCACTGCCCCTCTTCCTTCTCTTTCCAGCCCTGGTTCCTTCCCGTCCCACACAAGGACTCCCACACACTCAAGCCCTGTCTGCCTCCCTCCTGCAAACAGCTGCCCTTTCGCCACTCATCAAGCCTAGGAACGTGGGCAGTGGCTGCACTCTTAGGAGAGCGGGTCAGGGGAGGGACTCACTCCAGCAGGCTGGAAGTGAGCGTGGGGCTGTTGGACAGGGAATATTGAGGGACCAGGTAGCCACAGTGTGGGCTAGGTGGGCACATCCTCTTGGCCTTGTAGACTCCTCTCTCCGTCAGGAGGGGTATGGCTGGGAGAGGCCAGATGGGGCCCCTGTAAAGGATGGGGCCCTGAGCCAAGACTACTCTTGCCGGCATTGATTGAGCACATTGCTGCATGGACAAAACCAGGTTTCTCTGCAGGCAGAAGGTGGAATGGCTGTTGAGCAGGCCGCCCTCAGTGTCCCAGGGCAAGTTCAGCGGGGCCAGGAGTCTTGTGTCTCACTGACTCTAGTGTCCCTAGGACCTAAGCTAACCCTCGAGTTAGTGTTAATCACTAAGTCGTGTCTGAGTCATTGTGACCCCGTGGACTGAAGCTCGCCAGGCTCTTTTATCCATGGGATTTCCCAGGCAAGAACACTGGAGTGGGTCACTTTCCTTCTCCAGGGGATCTTCCTGACCCTGGGCTTGAACCGGGCCTCCCACGCCGCAGGCAGATTCCTTACCACCTGTGCCACCAGGGGGCCTGGTAACGCTTGGTGTATGGTATTATTGAGTGAGTGAGTGCGTGAGTGAGTGAATATCTGTTAGTACCACTTGAAACTGCCCTGCGTCCCCTCACACAGGGTTGGATGCTGTTGAAGACCAAGGAAGTTTGTTTAGGGTCTGTAGTAGCGGAGCAAAGCCCAGAACTCTTCACAGCAGCCCTTTGTGCCCGCTTCTCCCCACCACGCTCACCTCCAGTGGACACATCGCTTCATGCACAGGCACAGGCTTCCCTGCCATGGGCTGCCAACCAGAGTCTGTGCTGCCAGTTCAGAGTCTCAGGGCCGGGGGTGACTCTGAGCACTCTGTGCCTGCACTCTCACGTGCACGAGTGGGCCCCGGAGCCTGACACGCAGGACCCTCTGCCACTAGGCACAGCCCTCTTCCCTGTTCCTGGCTGATTCCTGACCTAGGCAGGTCCACGCTCTGCCCCTGAACATGCTGTGCATTTTGCGGCTTCTATGCTTTCTCACACTGTTCCTTGAGATGCTGTCTTTCAGCCCACTCTTTCTGGCTATTCAAATCAAACCTTTGCTTCAGATCCAGCCAGTTCCCACATCCTTCCTGAGGCTTGCCCTGGTCACCCAAACCTCCTTCCTCACGACTCTCCTAAGAGTTCACATACGCCATGTCCTGTCCTGGGGCACTCTTCCACATACTGCTCAACAGAGATGGCAGGAGAGAATGTATGTTGTGGGAGTGGATCTGGTAAGATGTTTCTATTGTTATAATAGTTCTAATCCTGTTATCTTAAAATGTATGTTGTGGGAGTGGAAGTGTTTGTTTCCAAGGCAAGCCATTCAGTATCACGTAATCCAAGTCTATGCCCTGACTAGTAACACTGAAGAAGCTGAAGTTGAATGGTTCTATGAAGACCTACAAGACCTTCTAGAACTAACACCCAAAAAAGATTTCATCACAGGGGACTGGAATGCAAAAGTAGGAAGTCAAGAGATACCTGGAGTAACAGGCAAATTTGGCCTTGAAGTATAAAACAAAGCAGGTCGAAGGCTAAGAGTTTTGCCAAGAGAACACGCTGGTCATAGCAAACACCCTCTTCTAACAACACAAGGGAAGACTCTACAAATGAACATCACCAGATGGTCAACACTAAAATCAGATTGATTACATTATCTGCAGCCAAAGATGGAGAAGCTCTATACAGTCAGCAAAAACAAGACCAGGAGCTGACTGTGGCTCACATCATGAACTTCTTATTGCCAAATTCAGACTTAAATTGAAGAAAGTGGGGAAAACCACTAGACCATTCAGGTATGACCTAAATCAACTCTCTTATGATTATACAGTGAAAGTGAGAAATAGATTCAAGGGATTACAGTTGATAGATGGAGTTCCTGAAGAACTATAAACAAAGGTTCATGGCATTGTACAGGAGGCAGTGATCAAAAACATCCCCAAGGAAAAGAAATGGGAAAAGGCAAAATGGTTGTCTGAGGCGGTCTTACAAACAGCTGAGTAAAGAAGAGAAGCTAAAGGCAAAGGAGAAAAGGAAATATATACCCTTTAAACAAAGGTTCATGGCATTGTACAGGAGGCAGTGATCAAAAACATCCCCAAGGAAAAGAAATGGGAAAAGGCAAAATGGTTGTCTGAGGCGGTCTTACAAACAGCTGAGTAAAGAAGAGAAGCTAAAGGCAAAGGAGAAAAGGAAATATATACCCTTTTGAATGCAGAGTTCCAAAAAAGAACAAGGAGAGGTAAGAAAGCCTTCCTCAGTGATTGATGCAAAGAAAAAGAGGAAAACAATAGAATGGGAAAGACTAGAGATCTCTTCAAGAAAATTAAAGATATCAAGGGACATTTCATGCAAAGATGGCTCAGTAAAAGACAGAAATGGTATGGACCTAACAGAAGCAGAAGATGTTAGGAAGAGGTGGCAAGAATACACAGAAGAACTATACAAAAAAGATCTTCATGACCCAGATAACCATGATGGTGTGATCACTCACCTAGAGCCAGACATCCTGGTGTGCCAAGTCAAGTGGGCTGTAGGAAGCATCACTATGAACAAAGCTAGCAGAGGTAATGGAATTCCAGTTGAGTTATTTCAGATCCTAAAAGATGATGCTGTGAAAGTGCTGCACTCAAGATACCAGCAAATTTGGAAAACTCAGCAATGGCCACAGGACTGGAGTTCTGAAGGAGATCAGTCCTGGGTATTCATTGGAAGGACTGATGCTAGAGCTAAAACTCTAATACTTTGGCCACCTGATGTGAAGAGTTGACTCCCTGGAAAAGACCTTGATGCTGGGAAAGAATGAAGGCGGGAGGAAAAGGGGATGACAAAGGATGAGATGGCTGGATGACATCACAGATTCGACGGACATGAGTTGGGTGAACTCCGGGAGTTGGTGATCGACAGTGAGGCCTGGTGTGCTGCGGTCCATGGGGTCACAAAGAGTCGGACATGACTGAGCGAGTGAACTGAACTGAACTTTGGGCGTGGGTCTGGTAATACCTTTCTATTGTTAGTAGCCAATTGACAAAGTGTATCAAGCCCTCCCCAGACTAGTGAGTGGGGCACTCTCTGCCCACTTCTGATGTTCGTGCCATCACACAGGCTTTCTCCATCCCTTTTTCACTGTAATAAAACTTTTGTCACACGAAGTTCCGAGTGCCTGAAGCCTCATCTCTAGTCCTGAAGCTAAATTATCTTCTTTGTAGATCACAAATCCAACACTGTTCACCATAAACTAGGCCTCACAGAACACTGGGTCTTGGGGGAAGGGCTGAGGAGTTAGCAGAATTCTCTTGGTAGCTGGCTTATTTAAAAGAGGGATATTAAAGGATATGACAGGTGGCCTTGTGGATCAGTAGGATGAGACTGGATTCAGGTCTCCTTTGCCTACAATGAAACAACACAGTCAAAATGGTTTAAGCAAAGAAAGGGAATTTGTTGACATAAGTAACTATTGAAAGGTCTAGAGGAAAGTTGATTTTCAGGCATGGCCAGGTCTAGGTACTCAAATAACATGATTAGGAACCCCAATCTGGCTCAGAGGTTAAAGCGTCTGCCTCCAATGTGGGGGACTTGGGTCTGACCCGTGGGTCAGGAAGGTACCCTAGAGAAGAGTGGATCAGTAGGATGAGACTGGATTCAGGTCTCCTTTGCCTACAATGAAACAACACAGTCAAAATGGTTTAAGCAAAGAAAGGGAATTTGTTGACATAAGTAACTATTGAAAGGTCTAGAGGAAAGTTGATTTTCAGGCATGGCCAGGTCTAGGTACTCAAATAACATGATTAGGAACCCCAATCTGGCTCAGAGGTTAAAGCGTCTGCCTCCAATGTGGGGGACTTGGGTCTGACCCGTGGGTCAGGAAGGTACCCTAGAGAAGGAATTGGTAACCCACTCCAGTATTCTTGCCTGGAGAATCCCATGGACGGAGAAGCCTGGTGGGCTACATACAGTCCACGGGGTTGCAAAGAGTCGGACATGACTGATCGACTTCACTCAGTCACTCACTCACTCACTCTATCACTAGGCTCAGCTTTGCTCTGGGTAGGTTTCACTCATAGAAAATTCCTTCCCTTGGTGGGGCAAGATGGTCACTGGCAAGTCTAGGAAAACATTCTAACAGCCTAGCAACTACAGCAGAGGAATCAATTCCTCCAGGTAACTCCAGTGATATTCCTGGGTAGAGCTCTCATTGGCTTAGCTCTGAACCAGATCCTATGGCCAGGGAGCATGATGCTTTGCTTGGCAGATTTGGGAAACATGCTCTACCCACAGAAGATGAATATGGTAATACTACTATCAGAACTCACTTGGACTGAGATTGTGCTGGGAGGAGGCAGGCCTCTCAAAGAACGATCCAGTCAGGCTGGAGGTCACCTCTGATTAGCTTTGGTGGGTGGAGACTGGCTCACACACCGGCTCCTCTGTCTACTCAATCGCCCCTTGTTCTTTTGCAAATTGCTTCCTCCCTTGCTTGAAGTCCTTCTCCTCACCCATGATTCTGTTCAGACAGCCAGTCACAGCCCTGTTGGTCACAGAAGAGGGCATGTGACCCAAGATGACCAATCAGAGCCCTTCCTTGGGATTTTTGATCATTTAACCAAGGGAAGAAAATCTATTCCTTTCTTTCTGGACCTAAAGCTAGGAAGACATGAGTTGGAGCTGGATAGTTTCCTATATCATGGAAAACAACTGGTTGGCGAGAACAAGACTCAACTGCAGAGAGAAAAAGCGATGGAAATGGAGAGAAGCAATCTTAATGAAGCCCCACGTGTTGCTTTCATCACTGCCAAGACCCAACAGAAACCTGCCTTTGCCACTATTTGGTTAAAGGAGCCAATCCGTTCATGTTTTTGCCAACTTAGCAGCTAGTGCTTCTCGGGTACACCCCGTGTGCAGTTCACGGTGCTAAATGGCCTCTACAGTGAGCTCGTCTGATGCTCGTAACCCCATGATTCTGTCCCCATTTTGTAGATGTTGACATGAGGATTAGAGTGTTTGAGAGTAAGTAGCAGCCAGCAGCAGAGTCAGGATTCAAGTAGCAGAGTCAGGATTCAAACCAGACAGTCTTCAGAGCAACTCATAAAGCTCTAAATCACTGGGTGAGTTGGGTGTGGATTTCAGAGTGGGATTAGCACTGGGTACCAGTCACACACCCAGTCTTGGCTCTCAAGCTGCCTAGACTCTATAGCGTTTTTCTGTTAGGCTAAGCATCTTATTTTTTCACTATGAAATATGTACAGAAAAGCACATGCAAGCTGTAGACACTGTTTATAAATAATTAGAAAATAAATCTCATCTATGTAACTATCACCTTAGTCAAGAAATAGGGCATGACCAGCATTCCAGAAGCCCCACTGAGCACTTCTGCACAGTCGGAACCTCCTTCTCTAGAGTTACCCTTCGTCTTAGCCTGGTGAAGTCGAGAGGCAGAAGGGAAGAGGACAGAGCACGGCCTTTAAAGGAGTGACACGGCCATTGCTGTCACTCAGTTTCTCAGTCGTGTCTGACTCTCTGCAACCCCATGGGCTGCACAGCATGCGAGGCTTCCCTGTCCTTCACTGTCTCCCGGAGCTTGCCCAGACTCACGTCCATTGAGTCGGTGACGCCATCCAGCCATCTCATCCTCCGTCGTCCCCTTCCCTTCCTGCCCCCAATCTCTCTCAACGTCAGTGTCTTTTCCATTGAGTCAGCTCTTTGCATCAGGTGGCCAAAGTTTTGGAGCTTTAGCTTCAGCATCAGTCCTTCTAATGCATATTCAGGGTTGATTTCCTTTAGGATTGGCTGGTTTAATCTCTTTGCTATCCGAGGGACTCTCAAAAGTCTTCTCCAGCACCACAGTTTGAAAGCATCAGTTCTTCAGTGTTCAGCCTTCTTTATGGTCCAACTCTCACATCCACACATGACTACTAGAGAACCCATAGCTTTGACTATGCTGACCTTTGTTGGCAAAGTGATGTCTCTGCTTTTTATAGGATGTGACAAAAACTGATTGGCACCAACTAGGTCCAAAATGGCAGAAGATTCAACTTCCAGTAGACCTTGAGATGCCGGGAGCCAGCACGGGAGATCCCACCCATGGCAAAGGTCATGAGGAAGAGACCTGATGGGCAAAGGCGGATCAGGACTCGAGGGACTCCCCAACCCCACCCATGACAAGGTCATGCGCAAGAGGTCTGACAGGCAAGGCAGATCAGGACTCAAAGGGTCTGGATCTGCTTGAGCATCTACCCCCGAAACCAAAATCTGTCTGTTATACTACACTCCTCTCATTAGCCTATGAAATTACCCAGCACATAAAAACTAACTACACTGTGTTTTGAGGCTCTCTCTTGCCTTCTGTGATAGCCCACTCTATCTGTGGAGTATTAATATTCTTACCTGTCACTTCACCTCCAGATTCTTTTGTGATGAAGCAAGGACGTCAAATTCACTGGCAACAGTCTCACCCTGTGGTCTGATCTGAGCACATATCCTATTCCCGAAGCTAGCAAGAGGCTGACGGGCATGAGGGTGGTAAAGACTGTCCCTCCCACTGTGTTTCTTTGCCTCCCCTACTTGCTGGGTGAGTAATGGATGCCCGTCCGTCTTTGCTGCCAGGTTGCCTGGGATGCGTGAGCATGTGTGTTGGGCACTGTGCCAGGCGTTTACACATGATCTCACTGAATTGTCACAAAACCTATATCAAGTAGGCTTAATTTTCCTGAATTTCCAAACAAGGAACTAAGGTTCAGGAAAGGTCACACAGACGATAAACAGCATGACTTAGTTTTAAACCCAGGTATATCTGCCCGAGGGCCTTCCTTTTTTTTCCTGGTTCATTTCGATGGAGGCAGGGAAGATGAGGAAGGAAAGGAGAGAGGTGGGCGTAGGAAGCGGTTTTAAGTGCAGTGACTGAGAAGGGCTGGAGCTGGGCTAGACCCACTGCTTTCAAACTCAATGCAGCCACTTAGGCAAGTTCCTTATCTTATCCTGTCTCAGCTGCCTTCCTGAATAGGGGCTCCGTGTTGATTCGCTGAGATGACAGTGTCAAATGTCCAACAGAAAGAATGATAGGATTTGTGAAGAACAAAAGAGTTAGCTCTGAGGAAGGAAGGAAGGAGGAAGGAAGCTCTGAGGAAGCTCTGAGGACAGCAGCCGGGATGCTGGAAGCTCTTGCCAAACCTCAGCCATGACGTGGCTGCTGTGGCTTTGGAGCTGCCGCACCCACTGCTACTTTGCAGGCCGCTTTGTTTTGCAAACTGACTCCAGTGAAGGACCTTGGGCTAGCTGTCTACACAGAGCTAGAGTCTGTGGACTTCCATGGCAGTCCAGTGGTTAATAATCCACCTGCTAATGCAGGGGCCATGGGTTTATCTCTGGTCTGGGAAGATCCCACATGCGGCGGAACAACTAAGGCTGTGTGCCACTGCTAGCGAGTCTGCGTGCCTACAGCTCACGCTCTGCAACGAGAGCAGCCACTGTGACGAGGAGCCCACACCCCACACCCAGAGAGTAGTCCCCACTCGCTCCAGCTAGAGAGAGTCTACGTGCATCAGCGACAACCTAGGGCGGCCCCCCAAAATTATACATGCATACACACACACACACATACACACATGCATGCACACACACATGCACACACACATACACACACATACACACACATATACATACATACATACATACACACATACACATATATACACACATACACATATATACATATATACATACATACACTTATACATATATGTAAGAATGAGACTTTGTTTCTTCTGGGGATTCTGAAGCCAAAAAACTGGAAACCAGTCTCCTCCAACAGTGGCTGGCCTGAGATCCGATTCCATGTTTTCCTGTCCAATCCTACATTTGAGCGGAGCTGACCTGGCCACCGTTTCCCTAGTCCTGACATCTGGGCAGCCTCACCACAGATTCAGGCTGGCTCTCAAGAGGGCTGAGCCAGGGGTACAAGAGGTCCTCCACTCCTTGGCCTGTGGCATTGCCTCATTTTCCAGGTTGTGAAGGGGCTGAAGTTCATGGTGGGATTTTTCAGCAACCAGGAGCCTGGAAGACTCCTGTATTGGGTCATGAACTTTGGTTGCAAGCAACAGAAACTGACTCTGGCCATCTAAAGGAAAAAAAAAAAATTGTAGGGAAGGAAACAGAGCTCACTGAAGCAGCTAGTGGCTGAAGGGTCAGAGCTATGGGGACCATCTGCTTTGTTGCTACCACTTTAAACACTCACCTCTCCTTCATCACTGACTCCAGACTGCAGTTCTGGAGAGGATCATACGATCTGTACCGTGTGACTGCTTCAGCTGAAATGGGAGGTACGTGGAGGAAGGACCAAGCACCCTAACTGGTGTAGTGGCTGCTGGTAGGATTCTTCCTTGGCTGAGGTTAACCACAGAGCAGTTTCCCCAGCAAGAGAGATGGGGGAGCCACAGGAGGGGCCGTTGAATGTAACAAAGTCAGAGGAAACAAGACAGCCAGTCCTGTCCTCTTTGAGCAAAGAGGCTCTGATGGTGAGTTCCTCAAGCATCTTGACAGATGGGCTTTCCTGCCTGTCCATGCAGACAGGCTGCTGCAAAACTGTGAGGCAGTGAAAACTAGCTTGAGAGTCAAACTGTAGGTTCAACTTCTGGCGCCTCACTCACTCACTTGTGACCTTAAGGTTGGTCAGGTGTCTTGAGGACTTGGGTTTTAACTCTTTAACCTGTGAAATGGGGATAATTATTCAGTAGTTCCCATATGGTGGTTTCTAACATTAAGGATAATTTAGGAACTGTGGGCTCTGATTACAACTTCATCTCTGATGTACTGGGCTCTGTTTGGAAGGGAAATCACAGGGATTTTCTGAGCCTCAATTTGCCATGCACGAAATGGGAGTGAGAACTTAGTCTTTGGTTCTCAGTCAGACCTGATTGTGAGACTGACATTTCCATGTGTGTTGCTACAAGACTCTGGGCAAGTTATTTTGCTGAACTTGAAGCGGCCCAGCTAAGGGGTCCAGTGCAAGCCCAGGCAGAGCATAGATGCTGGATCGGTTCCTAAGGCAGCTACGCCAAGGAGCCACGATCCCTTGTTCCTTAAACAACACTCGTGGCTCAGACGGTAAAGAATCGCCTGCAATGTGTGAGATCTGGGTTTGATCCCCGGGTTGGGAAGATCCTCTGGAGGAGGTCATGGCAACCCACTAAAGTATTCTTGCCTGGAGAATCCCATGGACAGAGGAGCCTGGTGGGCCACAGTCCACAGGGTCACAAAGAGTTGGGCACGACTGAGGGACTAAGTACGGCACAGCACACTGAGTCCAAGTCTGGTCTGCTCCCTCCACGACAGGCCAATAAATCAGGAGACGAAGTGTTGAGGCAAGAAGAGCAACTTTATTCAGAAAGACGCTGTCCACGAAGATGGCTTACTAGAGTCTTAAGGTACCGTCTTGTTGGGTCTGGATGCTAGTTTCTTTTCTAGAACAAGAAGGAGGCAGAGTGAGGAGTAAAGTGAAAGGGCCACAGTGGTGGTGTTTCAGTTGCTACCATGGACGGTAGCTCGCCGGGCTCCTCTGTCCATGGGAGTCTCCAGGATAGAGTACTGGAGCGGGTCGCCGTTCCTTCTCCGGGGGCTCTTCATGACCTGGAGAGCGATCCCTGGTCTCCCACATGGCAGGCAGTTTCCTGCATTGCAGCTGGATTCTTGACCAACTGAACCACCAGGGAAGTCCCAGAAGGCCGTAAGTGTTGCAAAATACCTGCTGATTTGGCCAGCCTCAGGAAGGGGATGTACTAACTGTACTAATTTCTCCTTTCCTGTGGCTAGTCCCAGATAGGCAAGGTCAGCGTGTTTCCTTGCGAGCTGAACAAAGGCACTTGCACACTCAGGCAGAGGGGCAGGGTTCCGGAGGTGGGCTGCCAGGCACGCTCAGGGCTAGAGAGCGCACGCTTGAATGACAGAAGCACCAGAGGCGGCAGAAAGCAAAGGCTGAAGAAGCACATCCGACGTGGAATCGGATTCTGCTCTTCCCTGTTACAGTACTAGAAACTTCCTGTCTCATGCCGCTCTGGAGGCTGCAAGCTCAGGATCAAGAGCTCAGCAAGGCGGGTTCCCGCTGAAAGCCCCAGGAGAAAGTCTATTCCAGGCCTCTCTGAGCTTCTGGTCACTTCCTGGCTGTCTCTGGCATTCCTTGGCTTGTAGAAACATAACCCTTTTCTGCCTTCGCCTTCACGTGGCTGATCTTCTGATGAATCATCATGTTGTCTTCTGAGTGTGTCTGTCTCCATGACCAATTTCCCCATTTTTATAGGGACACCAGTCATATTGGATTAGGACCCATGCTGATGACCACCTCATTTTAATTTGATTATTTTTGTAAAAATCTATTTCCAAATAAGGTCACGTTCTCCTGAATGGAAAGGAAGTCCAAAACGGAGGTGATATACATATATCTGATTTGTTTTGCTATAGTAGAAACTAATACAGCATTGAAAAGCAACTATACTCCAATAAAACTTAAGTTATTAAAGAGCAAAAAATAAGTTCACATTCTGAAGTAGTAGAGATTCAGGCTTCAACATATATTTTGGAGGGAAGGGAGACACAATTCAACTTTGTACCCATTAGTTTCTCTTTTTCATCAAAGTTCCTTATCAAATAAGATTAAATATCTTGTTCAGTACCTGGCACAGAGCAGACCTTCAATAAATATTTGTTGTGCAAATCCACCGACGGATCTTAGGTTTCATGGTGTCCTGAATTCTCAGAGAGTTCCCTACTGACTCAAGAAATAGTCTCCTTTAAGAAAGTGACTTCAAGATCCTCAGGCAAGAATATAAAGTTCATGTGAACAGCTCCAGGCAGATTCAAGAACTCAGATCTAATTTCTCTTTGAATGTGCTCCGTGCTCTCCCCATAGCCTGAGAGACTGCAGGAAGGTCCTTCATTCCTGGAAATATTTTCCATTGCCACAAAGAATTCATCATTCCAGCAAAGACCACAATGCTCCCTCCAGTCATCTGAGAGAGCTTCCAGTGATGAACAGGTGCTGTAGGCTGAGAAGGGAACCTGGCTGAAGGTAATGGAATAGGCGACCTGCCACAAGCTTCTAGCCCTGGCACCCCAGAGTTCCCCAGCCAAAGGGGGAATGCCACCTCTTCCTAATTTTTCACCCTTCAGGCCATGGGCTCACATACCTTGTTGTGTTCACAGCGTGCCCAGGAGTGTTTCCTCTGATACAGTAAAGTGACTCAAAGTCTAAACTCTCGAATTGGACTTCTGCTATCTGGCCTTGCTCCACCACCACCTTCCTGTGTGATCTTGAGCAGTCACTCAACCTCTCTCTGTGCCTCAGCATCCCTATTGGTAAGTTGGAGTTAATTAATAATAGCACCTACCTTATAGCAGAGTGCTGAAGAATTGATGCTTTTGAACCACGGTGCTGGAGAAGACTCTTGAGAGTCCCTTGGACTGCAAGGAGATCAAATCAATCAATCATAAAGGAAATCAGTCCTGAATATTCATTGGAAGGACTGATGCTGAAGCTAAGGCTTCAATACTTTGGCCACCTGATGAAAAGAGCCAGCTCATTGGAAGAGACCCTGATGCTGGGAAGGATTGAGGGCAGCAGGAGACGGGGATAATAGAAGATGAGATGGTTGGATGGCATCACTGACTCGATGGACATGAGTTTGAGGAAGCTCCAGGAGTTGGTGATGGACAGGGAGGCCTGGCGTGCTGCAGTCCAGGGGGTCGCAGAGAACTGGAGACGACTGAGCGACTGAACTGGAGCGAACTTTATAGCATATGTGGTATCATATGTAATACACTTCACTCCGTGCATACAGACCATACTAGGGGGGATTGTTTTCTTATATTACTGAAGACATTGCTCATGTTGAGGCTGGTTAATGGAGGAGGTAAATTCTAGTGTCCAGGTTTTTTTTTTTTTTAATATTTATTTATTTTATATAGCAGCCAGGTCTCAGTTGCAGCACGTGGGATCCAATTCCTTGACCAGGGGTTGAATGCAGGTTCCCTGCACTGGGAGTGAGGCGTCTCAGCCACTGCACCATCAGGGAACTCTCTAGTGTCCAGGTTTTAATCCATTAGTTAGATTGATAAGATTGAATAAAATAAAGAGAGTTTGTACTCATCATTCCTATTAGGGCTTTCTAGAACTCAATCCGTTTCTCCTTGTCTTCCCTCTTTCTTCTTTACTTCCTTACAATCCTAAATGCTCAACCATGGATTTAAAAAAAAACAACAATTAATTTCCAGACAACTCTATGAAACCTGTTTCATGGATAAGGAATCTGAGATGCAGTGAGGTGCGGTGACTTCTGAGTGAGAAAGCTAGAATTCAAGCCAGGTTATGTCTGACTTTAAGGCCACAGAATAGGGAGATGGGGCTGAAGGCGGTGGAATTTGGCCTCCCCTGCAATTCCTGTCCATCCTGAGGACCTAAGCATAAAGCTGGCCGCCAGATTGGCCTGTTCTGGACGACGCTCCTGCCCTGGAGGGGCTTCTCCACCCCGTTACCAGGGCTGGGCCCCTGCTCTCTGTCACACTGAACAGGCCCCATGAACCCAAGGGGCTCAGTGATTGATGAGGAAGCCAGCCTGTTGGGACATGGGATTCTCACTCAGTAGCACTTTAAAAAAAAAAACCCAAAACTATAATTGATAGTTTCAGGTGAGGAGCAAAGGTATTCAGCCATACATATATGTGTATCCATTCTCCCCCAAGCTCCCCTCCCATCCAGGCCATCACAAGCTCTTTTTTTTTAATGTATATTTATTTATTTAGCTGCACCTGATCTTAGTCGAGGCATGCGAACTCTTATTTGCGGCATGTGGGTATTAGCTGCCTGACCAGGGAGTGAAGCCAGGCCCCTGGCACTGGGAATGCAGACCACCAGGCCACCAGGGAAGTCCACCCAGCAGCACTTGAAGTGCCCGAGGAGCCCCCGGCAGGTGGCTGGCACCCTTCCCTACCTCATAGCAAAGCACGGCTCGGAAAAGCGCTGTGCGTCCGGCTGGCCACACCCCGGGCCTGAGCCTGGCTTTGGGCCCTGGCCCGCCCCTCTGGCTTCTCCCGCTCCCATCCGTCCGCAGCACCGCCTGTCTCCTCTGTTTCTCTCCAGGGCAGGGTGGACTGACATTAGCTTCTTGTGCTATCTCTCCTCACACTGCCAGGAGCCGAAAGGTGCTCAATGACCAGGGGGACTTCAGGACAAAGGGGCAGAAATGTCAGGACAGATGACACACTGGTGGGGTCTGTGTGCCAGCACGGCTCCCTTCAGGGAAGGCTGGCACTGGGTGGCAAGAGTAAGGAAGGCCAGCCTGTTTTATCATTTTCTGTTCTTTCTCTTTAGCATAGACAATAGATGCTAGAATTCTCTGGCCTCTCTGAAGACTCCAGAGGTTAGTTTCCTATTCTGCCCCGCAAGCCCACTAGCAGTGACCAGCTTCCTGGTTGCTTTGGAACTGCATGCAAAGGAGGCAGGATATTGGAGCAGAAAGAACCCTGGGTTAATTTCCTAGGGAGCTCTGGCAGTGGCTGGCTGACCAACCTTAGGTAGATGAGTTGACCTCTCTCATCCTCAGTCTTCTCTTTGGCATGGAGGTCTCTTCTTCATAAAGTTGTCATGGAGATTCAACTAGATAAGAGTAGTTAATGTAGTGGTTGGCACATGTTAAGCGTCAGTAAGCATGAGCCCACCACTACTTTTGTGGAAATGGTGTTGTTATTAGTGATGGAAACCCTGGTGGAGGGTCCAAGATCAAGGTGGAATGGGAGTAGAGGTGAATGAGGAAAGAATGTTCTTTCGCTAACCTACTGGCTACCCTCCCAAACTGCACATGCCCCAGGCCAGTTCTGGAAAGGCCAAACTGTTCTTGTCGTTTATTCGTCCTGAGGAGACAAGGTGTTCTCCAGGCCCACTTGGCCTTGGCTTAAAAGGATGGGGACACCCACACAGCCTCACTCATGCCCCCTCCCAGTACCTGGAGTTAACAAAGCCAATAGCAAGGGTGTCACAGAGTTGCCCTGAAAGCACCTTATAAGAAAAAAGGAAGATTTTGTTTGCAGAGTGCAAGAGCTAATTGCATACAGACTTATACCCTGACTTTTCTGTATGTGACTCCAGAGGGGCTGTGACCCTTGTTCATTGTTCGGGAGCCCAGCAGTGCCCTCAGCTTCTGGGTTTCAGGAGACTTAGGAATAATCCAGTCCTACTAGCTCATTTTGGGGGAAATGAAGCTCAGAGAGCCGGAAGGCCCAGATCAAGGATGCACATGCAACAGCTGCCAGGAAAGGGGTCCTGGGAGGGATGATGGGTTGGACTCAAGGAGCCTTTCTGAGGTTTCAAGTCTGCCTCTCAACTACGGGATCTTTGGAAGGATATCATGCAACATCTCCCATCTTTCACCCCCCTGCACTCTGACAGGTCCCCCTGGCTGGTACCCGATTCCGGAAGCCACAGAAGGTCATTCCCTCCAGCAGAAGTCTCCTCTCTGTTATGGAGCAGAAATGGTCAAGAGAAGACACGAGAGTCTTTCAGATGACTGTGACTCCCAGGCCGAGGTGGGAAAGATGAGGTTATTGGAGAGGACCGTTGCATTTATGGGGCCTGTTATCTTTTATGACAAAATCTCAAATGGGCATCAGGATGCAATAAGAGAGGAAACAATGACTGTGAAGATTTGGTTCAAGAGTGTGGGACGAGCACCTCAGATGGGCAGCTGGACCCACCGTTGGAAGAGAGTCCTTGTAACCCTGAGATTCTCTGTTGTGCTAGGGCCTGATGACATGGAGCTGAGAAATCCTGGTGGAGCTGCTGGGAGCAATTCCCAGACCCACCAGGGTCCTCCCTACTCCTCCCCAACTCAGCCAGCCAAATGTGGGCATCCCCCAGCCACAGCAGGAGTATCACTTCTCTGCAAAACTTCTCCCTCTCCATCCCTGGGAGCAGGTCAGTGGGAGACTGAGCCACCAGGACCTTTGGAGAGGTGAGATGGGCACCAGACAGACAGCATCAGGGAGAGCAGAGGAGGACCGCCTGTGGGCTCTGACTTCCCAGGAGGGAAGATATGTCACAGGCAGAAGCAGAAACAAACTATCCAAACACACAAAATCAAACCCAAAGAAAGAAAGAAAAAACTCAGAGAAATTGCAAAAAAAAAAAAAAATTCCAGTTCTACTTGTTCTCCAATACTATTAATATTTGCAATACTCTCATCCAGGTACAGAAAGCAAAGTCAGGGGCATTGGGCTAAAAGGAACGGAACACTGCCTTCCTTTGTCGCCTTCAAGTAGTCCCTTCCCCATCCCCAAAGAGTTTATTAATAGCTATGCTGTACCCGCAGCAGCCGTAAGTCTATTGTCCAAAAGCACAGTTCTTGACCCCAAGGGAGCCGGTCCGGTGCACAACCGCTTCCTCTGTTCACTGTGATGGTAAGCGGCCCGCAGAGGCAGAAGGGACTCCAGACTCCGCCCGGTCAGAGCTCGCTCAGGCGATGGAGGCGATCTCGCTGGGTTTCTGCTCTCTGCAGAAGAGAGTCCTGGGGGTGGGCCCGCAGCCGCCCTGCTGGCCGGGGTGAGAGCAGAAAAGCAGAGCCAGCAGCAGGGCCAGGGTGACGAGGAAGCCGAGCACCCACCGGACGACGCCGGGGTAGATGAAGGGCAGGATGAGGACGATGAGCAGGACCAGGAGGAGCAGGTGCGCGGCCAGGCGCCGGGCCGCGGGCGGTTGGCGCTCACCGCGTCCTGCTCCTCCTCTCCGGCCTCGCTGGGCTGCCCTGCTGTCAGGGCGGCAGGGTTTGCCGGCGCCTGAGGACGGAGCGGCACCTCCAGGCCTGGCCGGGCTAGCCGCGCCAGCACGTCCTCCTGGTCGCGCAGGGTGCAGACGAGGCCCCCGGGGACGGTCGTGACCTTGCGGCACAGAGGGCAGGAGATGGACCAGGCGTCGTCCTGCAAGCACAGCAGCAGCTTCAGGCAGACGGCGCAGAAGGCATGCTGGCAGCCCAGCAACTTGGGTGGCCGGATGCCGCTGTAGGGCTCCCGACACACCAGGCACTCCAGGTCGCCCTCCGTGGGGCCGCCAGGGCCTCCAGCGCAGCCCGCAGCGTCGGAGGGGGTGGCTTTTTGGCAGACCGGCTGGGGCTGCTGCGGAATCTCGGGGCAGGCCATTCTGGGCACGCGAGCCCCCAGGACGTGGCAGCTCACAGCCTGGGCATCGACAGGCAGAAATTGGTGGGTGTTGCTGGGACCCAAAGGCTGCCTGGCGGCAGGCTGGCTGGCTCTAGTCTCCTTCTCCTCTAGTCTTGAGCCGTCTGCCACCACTCTCCCAGGGCTGCTCAGCTTGTTTCTTGGCTCACGTTGTCCCTTCAGTTATTATTATTTCTTTCCTTGAAACCTAGGGTTAATCAGTAACTCTCCGCCTAGAGACTTTGAATTGCCTGATAGAAGGGCCACGGGGGCAGGGAGGGCCAGTGTGGGAATCAGGATTTTCCTGTTGGGGCCTGTGCGTCACGACTGCCCGCAGGGCTACCACTTGTGAGCTTCAGGATATATTGGAATCACCACCACCACCACCCCATCCCAGGAATCTCTTTTTAAAAAAAAAAAACCAACATTTATTTAGGGCTAAGTCTTGGACTTCCCTGGTGGCTCAGCAGTAGAGAATCCCCCTGCCATGCAGGAGACGTGGGTTTGATCCCTGGGTCAGGAAGATCCCCTGGAGAGGAAATGGCAACCCACTCCAGTATTCTTGCCTGGAGAATCCCATGGACGGAGGAACCTGGTGGGCTACAGTCCACGGGGTCACGAAAGAGTCGGACACGCAGGTCAGTGACTAATCGGCGCCAGGTCTTTGCTGCCGTGTGTGGGTTTTCTCTCTAGTTGCAGCGCTTGGGTTTTGTTGCTCCACAACATGTAGGATCTCAGTTCGCCAACTGTGTATTGAACCTGAGTCCGCTGCAGTGGAAGGCAGATTCTTAGACCACCAGGGAGATCCTCCCAGGAACTTTTCAAAATACAAGTTTCCAGGGCCCCAGACACAGAGATTCAGCAAGGTCCAGATGGAAATCTCAGAATTTGCCCCATTTATAAACGTCATCAGGATTCTAACCCAGGTGGATTGCAGGGACCCCGATTTGAGAAACATTGCCATGGGTGGGTCTCCATGAAAGGTTTTGGATGTCAGGATCAATGGGAAAAAGTTTGCACTTGGAGCCCATTTGCAAGCAGGCCGCCTTGTGAAGAAGAGAGAAGTGATGGGAAAAGTATTCTGAGTGTCAGGGGGAGAAAGCCCAGCCAAACCCAGTAAAGCCCCAGCAGCTCATTGGTATTTGTCACCTGTCACGGCCATCTGTTCCTTTACACTCCCAGTAGTTGTATTAACCGTTCCTGATTCCTGAGCTGTGCACGTCACAGACCTAACAATAGGTGTGTTTGTTGTGTGCTAGACACGCTGCAGACCCAGGAGGAACACGAACAGCTGCTGTTTATTTGGGCCTCCTTGGAGCTGAGCCTCGTGACAGAGTCCTCACCTGTGATTGCCCACATCTCGGCACAGCCCCGGAAGGACGGTGCTGCAGAGGCCTGGAAGCAAAGGCAGGGTGTGGTTAGGGCAAGCCTGCTGGCCACCCGCCTAGGGGCCTTCCGTGGGGCCAGGACCCCGGGGAGCTACCAGCATGCAAGGTTGGGTTCCCGGCTTCCTGGGTCCAGGAACTGAGTCTCGTCTGCTGGTGTGCAGGCGACTGGACTTCAGGCAGCTGACTCTAGTTAAAGGACGCAGGTGGGACTGGCAGATACACACTGCGTGGCGGCTAAGAAATCGTGATTCCTGGGACTTCCCTGGTGGTCCAGTGGTTAAGACTCCATCCTCCCAATGCAGGGGCTGCTGGATGGATCCCTGATTGGGGATCAAAGATCCCACATGCCTCTCGGTGCGATAAAAACAAGCAAGTTGTTGTTGTTCAGTTGCTAAGTTGTGTCTGAGTCTGTAACCCCATGGACTGCAGCATGCCAGGCTCTCTTGTCCTTCACTGTCTCCCAGAGCTTGCTCAAACTCATGTCCATTGAGTCAGTGATACTATCTAACCATCTCATTCTCTGCCTCCCTCTTCTCTTTTTGCCTTCAACCTTTCCCAGCATCAGGGTCTTTTCCAGTGAGTCATCTCTTTGCATCAGGTGGCCAAAGTATTGGGGCTTCAGCTTTAGCATCAGTCCTTCTAAAGACTATTCAGGGTTGATGGTTTTTAGGATTGACTGGTTTGATCTCCCTGCTGTCCAAGGGACTCTCAAAAGTCTTCTCCAGCACCACAGTTCAAAAGCAAACAACAAAAACTCTCAACCTCTCCCCACCCCCTGCCTTGATTCCCACATTGGGAAAGAATATGAAAAAGAAAAAAATTACGTATATGTATAACCGTATCACTTTGCTATACGACAGAAACTAACAAGACATTATAAACCAACTATAACAAAAAAGTTAAAAGCTAGGGAAAAAAATGTGGTTCTGTTGCCTTGTCCTGAATATCAGAGAGTGGGGTGACATGGTCCACTTCCTCAAAGTAATCTCACCAAAGCCAGGCTGAATCCAGACGCATGAACCTGGCCCGCTGCTCCCGCCGCCTGCTGAGGTCCACAGGGTCCAGCTCCTCTGACTCAGCCCTGTCCCCACCCCAAGGGGCAGGCCCTGCTCTCCTGTCTCAGGCTCCCCGGGGCCCTCTGTCTCTGAAATCCACGTCTCCACTCTCTACCTTCTGTCGTCACATCTCTTCTCCTTCACCTCCGACGTGACAGTTATTTCTTTCTACTCTGCTCTCCCCCAGATCAAGCTGAAGGCTGACTCAGATCTAGCATGTCTCCTCCCCAGGCCCGACATCCATTTCTCCTTCTACGGTGGCCTTTCTTTGGGGGTAACTGCTGCTCTTCACTCTCATTCTGTGTGATTTGCCCCTCTGCAGCAGTGGGGAGGCGATGTAATTCAGGGCTGGCCCATCAGCATATTCACCCTACTGGCTAAAAGAAGTGGTTCAGACTTCAGAATGTGAGCTAAGCCAAAGCAACGGGATTCAAGTCTGGGACTTCTGTTGCAGTGACTGACAAGTTTCTCTTTCCAAGCTAGAGGACAGAACCCTTAGTTGCCAGGATCACACCATGTGGTACAAAAGAAAGATGAGAAAAGAATCAGAATTGAATGCCTAGATCTAGCCACACCTGAAGCCAGAACTCTTTGGATTTTTTCCCGCAGTTATTATAATAACCGATAAAATCCCCCTGGATTTTTATTCTTAAGTCAGCTTGAGTGGGATTTTTTGGTCCCTTGTAAGGGTAAGTCATTTGAGGAACACAGCAATAGATGAAGAAAAGAAGCCTTTAGCTGCTTTCTGACACGGCCAATCAAAGTGTCCATGGCCAAGAGAACTAAGGCCTGTGGCTTACTGTGCCAAAAAAGACTTTGTGTCTCTTCACTGCTTTGCCCTGCATTATATAAAGCTCCTTTCTGTTTGCTAGACCCTAGGGAGGGTTGAGACAGGGGAAGAAAGAAATCTGTTGAGCTGCATTCATTATAGTAAGAAATAGAAAATCAGGTGGACAGCACAGTTCAGTCAGCCTGGCCGGTGACACCCCCTCTCTGCTAGCCAGCCCTGAGTATGGGCTAAGTCGCTTCAGTCATGTCCAACTCTGTGTGGCCCTATGGACTGCAGCCACCGGGCTCCCCTGTCCATGGGATCTCCAGGCAAGAATACTGGAGTGGGTTGCCATGCCCTCCTCCAGGGGATCTTCCCGACCCAGGGATCTGACCTGCTTCTCTTACGTCTCTTGCATTGGCAGGCAGAGAGATTCTTTGCCATGAGCGCCACCTGGAAAGCCCCTGGCCAGCTCTGAGTGAGTAATAGTAGCTCACTCTGTCCGACTCTTTGCGACCCCGTGGACTGTGGCCTGCCATGCTCCTCTGTCCATGGAATTCTCCAAGCGAGAATACTGGGAAGCCAAATAATAGTCAGGAAGGTAGCTGGGTGAGGTTGAAGTCAGCCCAAGGGAAGTAATTTGAGGTTATTGCCTAAAGAATAACCTTTGATGTTGTTGGGCAACCACTGTGAAGAAAACATATATCGAGTGTAACAACTCAAGTGTTATAGAAACATGAAGTAGAGAGTGAAAGCTCACAAAGGCGCCTTGGCGTAACCGTCTACAGTGGTTTCATAGTTAGGCATCCGGCCCCTGCCACTTCACTAGCTGCACGACTTCTGACAAGTCTTCTCCGCTTCACTGAAGCCCAGTTTCTCATTTTGATAAAATGGAGACGGTAACACTGTAGGAAACTCGGGGAGGTTACTTACGGCCCCCCTCCATGAAACCCTGCTCAGGCTGACTGCGTAATCTACACACCTCGCTGCGGAGCTGCCCTCAGCGTAGCTGATCTCACGTGGGGATGCAGAGAGAAGGCATTCTGAAGGTCTGCTCAGCCAGTGCTTCTTAAAGAGAAGTGAAAGAGGGCAGGACCTGCGGCCTCGCCTGAAGAGGGGGTACCGAGTGGGGGGTTGGCATTGGCATATATGCCCTACTATGTGCAAAATGGGCTTCCCTCGGGGGGGCAGCAATAAGGAATCTGCCAGCCAATGCAGGAGACATGGGCTTGATCCCAGGGTTGGGAAGATCCTCTGGAGAAGGAAATGGCAACTCACTCCAGTATTCTTGCCTGGGAAAGCCCATGGACAGAGGAGCCTGGCGGCTACAGTCCATGGAGTTGCGAAGAGTAGGACACGACTGAGCGACTAAACAACAACAATATACAAAACAGGTGCCTAATGAGACCACACCGGATAGCACAAGGAGCCCCACTCAGTGCTCTGTGGTGACTTAAATGGGAATGAAATCCAAAAAAGGGGATCTACGTATATATATGGCTGAGTCCATCCCCGAGAAAAAGAAACGCGAAAAGGGAAAATGGCTGTCTGAAGAGGCCTTACAAATAGTTGAGAAAAGAGTAGCGAAAGGCCAAGGAGAAAAGGAAAGATTTATCCATCCGAATGCCTAGTTCCAAATAATAGCAAGGAGAGATAAGAAAGCTTTCCTCAGTGATCAATGCAAATAAATAGAGGAAAACAACAGAATGGAAAGACTAGAGATCTCTTCAAGGAAAGTAGAGATATCAAGGGAACATTTCATGCAAAGATGGGCATAATAAAGGGCAGAAACGATATGGAGTTAGCAGAAGCAGAAGATATTAAGAAGAGGTGGCAAGGATGCACAGAAGAACTATACAAAAAAGATCTTCATGACCCAGATAACAATGATGGTGTGATCACTCACCTAGAACCAGACATCCTGGAGTGTAAAGTCAAATGGGCCTTAGGAAGCATCACTATGAACAAAGCTAGTGGAGGTGATGGAATTCCAGTGGAGCTATTTCAAATCCTGAAAGATGATGCTGTGAAAGTGCTGCACTCAATATGCCAGCAAATTTGGAAAACTCAGCAGTGGCCACAGGACTGGAAAAGGCCAGTTTTCATTCCAATCCCAAAGAAAGGCAGTGCCAAAGAATGTTCAAACTACCGCACAATTGCACTCATCTCACATGCTAGGAAAGTAATGCTCAAAATTCTCCAAGCCAGGTTCCAGCAGTATGTGAACCATGAACTTCCAGATATTCAAGTTCAACTTAGAAAAACCAAAGAAACCAGAAATCAAATTGCCAGCATCTGTTCAATCATAGAAAAAGCGAGAGAATTCCAGAAAAACATTTACTTTTGCTTCATTGACTATGCTAAAGCCTTTGTCTGTGGGGATATCAACAAACTGTGAAAAATTCTTTAAGAGGTGGGAATACCAGAGCACCTTAGCCTCCTGAGAAATCTGTATGCTGGTCAAGAAGCAAGTTAGAACTGGACATGGAGCAATGGACTGGTTCTAAATGGGGAAAGGAGTACATCGAGGCTGTATATTGTCACCCTGCTTATTTAACTTATATACAAAGTACATCATACAAAATGCTGGGCTGGATGAAGCACAAGCTGGAATCAAGATTGCCAGGAGAAATATCAATAACCTTAGATTTTCAGATGACACCACCATAATGGTAGAAAGAGAAGAGGAACTAAAGAGCCTCTTGATGAAAGTAAAAGAGGAAATTGAGAAAGCTGGCTTAAAACTCAACATTCAGAAAACTAAGATCATGGCATCTGGTCCCATCACTTCATGGCAAATAGATGGGGAAACAACTGAAACAGTGACAGACTTTATTTTCCTGGGCTCCACAATCACTGCAGATGGTGACTGCAACCATGAAATTTAAAAACACTTGCTTCTTGGAAGAAGAGCTATGACACCTAGACAGCATATTAAAAAGCAGAGACACTACTTTGCTGACAAAAGTCCATCTAGTCAAGGCTATGGTTTTTGTAGTAGTCATGTATGGATGTGAGAGTTGGACTATAAAGAAAGCTGAGTGCTGAAGAATTGCTGCTTTTGAACTGTGGTGTTGGAGAAGACTCTTGAGAGTCCCTTGGACTGCAAAGAGATCAAACCAGTCCATCCTAAAAGAAATCAGTCATGGATATTCGCTGGAAGGACTGATGCTCAAGCTGAAGCCCCAGTACTTTGGCCACCTGATGCGAAGACCTGACTCATTAGAAAAGACCCTGATCTGGGAAGTATTAAAGGCAGGAGGAGAAGGGGATGACAGAAGATGAGATGTCTGGCATTACCAACTCGATGGACATGAGTTTGGGCAAACTCTTGGAGTTGGTGATGGACAGGGGAGGCCTGGCATGCTGCAGTCCATGGGGTCCCAAAGAGTCAGACACTACTGAATGACTGAACCGATGGCTGATTCACTTCGCTGTTATAACAGAAACTAACACAGCATTATAAAGTAACTGTACTCCAATAAAAATTTTTTAAAAAGAAAATTGAGTCCTTCCAAATCTTCAAGTAAAATATAATTTTAAAATTTCTGTGCCAATGTGAACTCATTAATTCTCAGTAAAACATTTTTCCGCCCTTTGTAATGCAGTTTCTTCCATCCTGTGCTTCTCACAGCCCTGGGTGGGTGTAAGGAGTCTGAGCAGGACAGCCTCAGTGCGGTTACAGTTTCAGAGTCTGCTGTGAGTTGGAGAAATCAGAGCCAGGTCTCTTGACAGACCATCTTGGAAATCCCACCATGCGGATAACCACGGACCCGGGCCCTACAAAGACATTTCTGATGTGAGCTTCTGATCTTGTATCAGATTTGTTGGCAAAGGCATGAGAGGGCAGTGAGATCATGAGTCACTGATGTCAGTGATAACTGGCCTGACCCTTGCCTGACCTCTGATTTGATCTTGGCCAACCACTCTCTCCGCACACCCTGGTGGCCCCAGAGAGCTGTGTTCCAGCAAACACCCCGTCACCCCCGCTCCCCTCCTCACCCCAGGCTTGCTGAAGACTCAAATGGAATGGGGAGAGAGATGGGAGGAAGTTTCAAAAAAGAGGGGATATATGTATAGCTATGGTTGATTCATGTTGAGGTATTACAGAAAACAGCAAAATTCTGTAAAGTGATTATCCTTAAATAAAAAATAAATAAATTTTTAAAAATTGGGCAAAAGATTCTGGCAAATATGACACCACAAAAGATATACTGATTTCTTCTGTGATTTGTTGGTAACTCAGCAGTCTGTTGTTCAGACTCAAAATATGCATAGAAATGAATGAAAATGAAAACACAACAACCCCAAACCTGTGAGACACTAAAAGCAGTGCTATGGGGAAAGTTCATAGCAATACAAGCATACCTCAAGAAACAAGAAAAAAGTCAAATAAATAACCTAACTCTACACCTAAAGCAACTAGAAAAGAAAGAAATGAAGAACCCTAGGGTTAGCAGAAGGAAAGAAATCTTTAAAATTAAGGCAAGAATAAATGTAAAAGAAAAAAAAAAAGAAACCATAGAAAAAATCAAAAAAGCCAAAAGATGATTCATTGAAAGGATAAAGAAAATTGACAACCATTAGCCAGACTCATCAAGAAACAAAGGGAGAAGAATCAAATCAATAAAATTAGAAATGAAAATGGAGAGATCACAACAGACAACACAGAAATACAAAGGATAATAAAAGACTACTCTCAGCAATTATATGCCAATAAAATGGACAACTTGGAAGAAATGGACAAATTCTTAGAAAAGTACAACTTTCCAAAACCAAACCAGGAAGAAATAGAAAATCTTAACAGACCCAACACAAGCACATAAATTGAAACTATAATCAGAAAACTTCCAACAAAAGCCCAGGTCCAGATGGATTCACAGCTGAATTCTACCAAAAATTTAGAGAAGAGCTAACACCTATCCTACTCAAACTCCTCTAGAAAATTGCAGAGGAACATAAACTTCCAAACTCATTCTAAGAGTTCACCATCATCCTAATACCAAAACCTGACAAAGACACCACAAAAAAAGGAAAACTAGAGGCCAATATCACTGATGAACATAGATGCAAAATTCCTTAACAAAATCCTAGCAATCAGAATCCAACAACATATTAAGAAGATCATACACCATGACGAAGTGGGCTTTACCCCAGGGATGCAAGGATTCTTCAATATCCTCAAATCAATCAATGTAATATACCATATTAATAAATTGAAAAATAAAAGCCATATGATTATCTCAATAGATGCAGAGAAAGCCTTTGACAAAATTCAACAAAAAAAAAAAAAAAAATTTTTTTCTGGATGAAATGGGACTCTGCTATTATATTTTGGTAATCTGTATTTTTAATGAATAGTTTACATATATCTTTTCCCAGACTAATCAGCACCATGACGTCCTCACGACAGTTGTATGGTATCTTGTTGTATTTAAGTCTTATGATCTATGGACTTTCCTGGTTGTCCAGCGGTTAAGACTGTGTGCTTCAAATGCAGGGCCACAGGTTCAGCCCCCGGTCAGGGAATTGGGATTCCACATGCTTCAAAGCGAAGTAAAAAACAAAACAAAACACTTTTAAATTAAACAGTAGACTTGAAGATGCTTTTCAGTTGGTCAGTTCCCCCAAGTGGGCTATTCAGGTTGTCTCCACACCCCACTGCTGCTGCCAGCCCTACAACTTTCAGAGTGGGTGCCTTCTGGGACCTGCACCTTTCATATCTGGCCTTTTCAGCCTTGCAAATGTGCACGATGTCCCCTCAATCGGCCATTTTGGCTGAGGACCATCTGCTGGTTCGGGTCCCAAACTTGGATTTATGCCAAGTTGTTTGTGAACCTGATTTAAGACCTGAAGCTTGGAACCATCAACCAATGAGCAACAGATGAGACCGCTTCTGTCTGACGCAGAATTACCTCAATGAATCTATGTCTGGGGTTATAGAAATCAGACAAGCCCCCAAGACCACATTTTCTTTGAATTTGGAACGGCGCTAGGGTCTAGACCCATTTCTCACTGCCAGCTCTGAACTTCCTTTCCGGTCCCACCCTCCCCCATTTCTCTGGCTGGCTCTAATTAACCCTTCAACTCGGAATTCTCCCTTGACCCGCTTCTCACTGCTTCCCAGGGCACATCCGGCGAGTCTCTGAGTCTGCGTTCCCTTGGCTGCTCCCTCAGTTCCACGCAGCTAATCACAGGGAACCCCATGTTTGCCCCTGGCCCGGGCTCCCAGGGAGCACCCCGGCCCCCTTGGTGAAGACGGAGCGCCTGATGGGTTGTGAGCAGTTCTCGTCCTCACCCCCTGGGTCTTCCTGTCGCTGTGCGGGCTTCCATAGCTGTGGCGCACGGGCTTAGCTGCCCTGCGGCCTGTGAGACCGTAGTTCCCTGACTAGGGATCGAACCTGTGTCCCCTGTATTGGAAGGCGGATTCTTAAGCATTTGACAACCACAGCAGTCCCTCTGCGAGCTTCTAAAAGGCACCTCCGAAAAAAATGGGGGATAAGTGGAGAGGTGGGGTCCATGAATACGGAAAACAATCCATCCTTCACCTGAAATTGGAGAGTCACATGGACACTTGAGTATTAAATACTCCTAGAAATTCTGCAGTAAAAAACTTGCTTGATTTTGCTTCATCCTGATTTTATCTCCAGTTTATTTTCTGTGGAGCTCTGAAAGAACACTTACTACTGTGTACTGCTCTGGGCTTCCAAGGAACACAGCTTAGGAAATGCTGTTGGAGCAAGCGAAGTCATTAGAAAGTTGTGTTTGACTCTACTTTCTAAAGGCTCTCACTGAGTTGTAGCTGGAGCTATTTTGTTGTCTTCTTCAAAAGATACTCCAGGAAATAGGCTTAGGAAACCCAGTATAGCCTGGTCAGTCAAGGATGTGGCCAGGGACACCTATGTATGATGCCATTCAGGGTCATTTGTACACATGTTGTGAAAATGTCCTTTTTGAGCTAAGTGTTGGGAAAAGTTTTGTTTCCTCTGAGGCAGTCTATGTCTGTCCACATGACTCAAGTATTCTGAACTTCCTAACTGTAGTTTCCCATTTTGCTTTGGACGCCAGGCAGCTCCACTGCAGCCATTCTGGAATAGAACATTTGACATGTGGTCCTGTAGTCCATTCCCAACCCCTAAATCTAGTCAAGGGTTTCCCTAGTCCTGAAGTCTGATGTCTCTTCCTTGTATTTATATTTCACTTCTATGCCTTTCTTAGAAATGATTCCAAAATGTTTTCCAAAACATTTCTAAAATGACAACTGCACGGAAACAAATATGGCAATAAGGATTTTATGGTTTCACTGTGCACATATAAAAGTTACACTTATACTATACTGTAGTCTGTTGAGTGTGTAGTGAATGTTGCTGTTCAGTCGCCCAGTCGTGTCCGACTCTTTGCGACCCCATAGACTGCAGCATGCTAGGTCTCCCTGTACCTCACCAGCTCCTGGAATTTACCCAAGTTCACGTCCATTGCAGCAGTGATGCCATCCAGCCATCTGATCCTCTGACGCCCTCTTCTCCTTCTGCCTCCAGTCCTTCCCAGCATCAGGAACTTTTGCTGGATCAGCTGTTTGCATTAGATGACCAAAATACTGGAGTTTCAGCATCAGCATCCGTCCTTCCACAAATATTCAGGGTTGATTTCCCTTAAGATTGACTGGTTGGATGTTCTTGCTGTCCAAGGGACTCTCAGGAGTCTTCTCCAGTACCACAGTTGGAGGGCATCAATTCTTCAGCACCCCACCTTCTTTACGGTTCAGCTCTCACAACTGTACGTGACTAAAGAAAAAGATGTACATAACCGAATTAAAAAATAATACTGTTGGAAAAACAGTGCTGGTAGATTTGCTGGATACAAGGTTGCCAGGAGCCTTCAAGTTTTTAAGGAACAAATTATCAGTGAAGCACAATGAAGTGAAGTGCAGTAAAATAAGGTCTGCCTGTATTGGGCGGGAGGTGTGGGTGGCGGAGAAAGTGTAACCCCTTTCTTGAGGTAAAGCCCTGGGCTCCTGCCTCCTTCAGCGTGGCCGTCCTGGATACGACGCGTGCCCATCAGAACACCTCTCCACTGGTCCTCTTGCGCCACATTCCAGAAAGCATGGACCTAGGATCTGGACCACTGGACCATGTGAAAATTAATCCTCTCCGGTGTAGCCTGTGACTCACTAAACTGCTCTCCAGGGTGATCCGCCCAAGGTGGGGAAGTTGCCAAACCGGTCCCCCTTTACTCTCAAAATGTCCAGTCCTGGCCTTTGCAGAGTCCCCCAGGGAGGAAGACACTTGATTAGAAATAATAAAAGATCCTGGGCGCTTGGGCTTTGAGTTGGGGTGGTTTAGCTGTTTCTGAGCAGACTGGCAGGTCAGTTGGACTTGTGTTCAAATCTTTGTGTGTCTCCGAGCAGCCAGCTAACCTCTCTGATGCTTAGCTTCCTCATCCACATAATGGAGATCAAAACGTTACTGAGCCCAACCTGGTACTGCTCACCACACGCAGGCCAGTAAGCCAAGAGAAAAACTGTAAGCACAAGGAATAGAGACTTTACTCAGAAAGCCAGCAGCCCCCGATGGTGGGCTGGTGTCCCAGAAAACCATCTCCCCTGAGTTCTAATTCAGGCCTCTTTATATTAGGAAGGGACAGGGGAAATCCCTGGTGGTCCAGAGGTTAGGACCCTGAGCCTCCACTCTAGGGGACATGGGTTTCATCCCTGGTTGGGAAACTAAAATCCTGCATGCTGAGTGCTGTGGCAAAGAAAAAAAGGAGTATGGGAGTAAGGTCAAACATCTACTGGTTCAAGTTAGACTTTGGAGGGAGTGTGTTCATTTCTTCCTTTCTGCAGTCATTCACAAGCGGGCCTGGTCAGGATGTTTCCTGTGAGCTGAACAAATGTATTTTAGCTTAACACTCATTACACGGGAGGCAGGGTTCCCAAAGATGGGCCCTGATGTTTAATTTAGGCTTTTAGGCAACATCCCTTTAGTGATTAACTTGTAAAGCAAAAGAAACAGATCCATTATGGAGTCAGATTTGTTCTTCCCTATTACAGAAATAAGGTTTGCGCCAGAAATCTTTTGGTCGTAAGAATCAAAGAACTCAACTCAAGCTAGCAGAGCCCACAAAGAAAGGCCATTTCTTGGCTCACATGACTGAGAAGCCCCGAGGAGGTCTGGCTAAAGATGAGCTGGACTGCGTCACTCTCTTGAGAGTTTACCATTTGTGAAGGCTTGCGCAGATTAGTCATTGTAGATAAATATTTCCACATTATGGGAGAGAAAACTAGGTCACAAAGAGGTGAAGTGGCAGCCAGGAAGCTGGAAAGGAAATCTGGTTCTACCCGCTCCCCACTGCGAGTTAGATTCCTCCGTCAACAGCGGGGCATGAGAGGGAACACTGGCCCCTCAGATAAAGAGGGAGCCCCAAACACCCCTTCGCGCCCCCACCATTTCCATCTGGCCTCAGCCATCTGTCTTGAGCCCCAGGACTCATCGCCTGAGGCCCTTTATCCTGGTGTTTGTCAACAATCACTGGGACTCCAGACTCCCAGGTCACCCCTTATCTTGGGTGCAATAACCTCCAGCGGGCTCTATCATGTCCTTATCTGTCCCTTCTCTGCCCCTCCTCACCTCCCGCTGTGCCCTCTGGAATTCACAACTGGTGATCAGCAAAAATCCTGTATCCTGATTCTTTCCCTGGAAGATCCCATCACCGGTGTGCTGGGACAGGACCTTGGCTCCTGCTCGGGGCGCTGCTGACCCTGCTGCCCTCTGGAGCTGCGGCCGTTTTCCCTCCCGCTGCCCTCATGCTGCTGGGCGTGGAGGTGGGCAGCTGGACTCCACGTCCTGATGGTTGCTTACAGACCTTCTTCCTCTCCTCATCCTAAATGCCATTCACTTTGGAGGGCTTTCTGCACTCTACTGCCACTCTCTTTTTAAAAAATAACTTCATAAATTTATAAACATTTGTTTGGCTGAGCTGGGTCTTAGTTGTGCCATGTGGGATCTGGTTCCCTGGCCAGGGACCCAGGCTCCCTGCCTTGGGGGTGTGGAGTCTTGGCCGCGGGACCCCCGGGAAGTCCCTGTGCCATAGTTCATTCATTTGTCCAGCAAATACATATGGAGCACCAACTATGAGGCAGTCAATGGGGTTAAGTATTAAGGACACAGCAGTGAATAAGAAAAACACAGTCCTTGTTCTTGGAGACAACAAATAAAGAAAAATGTCAGTGGTGAGGGAAATAAGGAGAATTAAAACAGGGTGACATGGTCACAAGTGACTGGGTGGTTATTTAGATTGCGTGGTCAGGAAGTGACAATTATGCTGAGAGCTGAATAATCTGAAAGTGTTCAGTCAAATAACAGCCATTGATTTTAGCGATTATAATGGAAAAGGAACTGAATTACCAGGAGTCAGTTGACCCAGGTCTGTTCCCTGCCCTCCCTTGTTTTGTGTCTTTGCACAAGTCACTCAGCTGCTCCAGTTCCTCGTTCTCTTTCCTTAGAAAGAAAATGGTTCACCTTCACCTTGTATTCCTGAACAATTTAGTTCTCAGATCATTACGCGAGGCGGAGCAAAGTAGGTGTCCGCAGCGGTAGGAGGTGGGATGGGAAGCTGCGCTGACCTGGCGTAGGGCAGGGAGGGTGGCTCCGCACAGGTCCAGGGAGCCATTTATTAAAGCAAAAAGGAAATAGGCAAAAATGGTCAGAATCTTTTTTTTTTTCAGAGCTCTAGAAATTAACCAAAAGCTTGAAGCAGTGCAAGGAGCATTTATTAAAAAGATGTTGAAATCTTCGTAAGAATAATAAGCTCTGTGGTATTTTTTTGACTGCATGGCTTACAGGATCTTACTTCCCAACCGAGGACTGAATCTGGGCCCACGGCAATGAAAGCCCATGTCCTAACCACTGGACCCCTGGGGAATCTGCTACGGTATTTTAATGTATGCCAGCCCCATCAACTCGCTAGCTCTGTGGTAGCCATGAAAATTACAAGCCCACAGTCTCAGCAGAAACCAGCAGTCAGGAAGTTGATGGAGAGGGAACAACAGGGCTGGAGAGCCTTCAGAATATTACTCTCAGATAATTGCCATTATTTGATTTGCATGGTGGTTAACTGGAAGACCTCCCTTGTAAGGCTGTTTTTATTTGACTTTCACCCAGTTTAAAAGTCCTTTTTCCCAAAGGCCTTTGTCAGAAACGCTTAGAGGGAACTGTTGAACCTTGTGACTACCCGAGGCAGTGAATAACAGCTGGGATAAGCAACAGGCTAAACAAAAAGCTTGAAAGGAAAAGTTAGGGAATGAGATAAAGCTGTAGGGCTGTGAATAGCTCTGCATTTTCCTGGGAACCTAGAAAACCATGGCACGTGAGAGCCGTGGTTATCCACATGCTCAGGAAAAACTCGGAAAGGTCTTAAGCTCTTCTTTAAGCTTGTCCTTGAGGATCTGCACGAGAAGGAAGTGAAGATAAGGCAAAGCTGTCAGCTGTCTGGCTAAATCCTGAAGCACAAACATAAAGCCCCTTGGCAAAGACTGGGAGACTTAGAGGTTCTTGGTGTTTAAGGAAATGTCTAATTATTAACTGACCGTTAAGGTTACTATGCAAGGCCTTCAGTTGCCACTCACAGCAACAGACAAAGATTTCTCAGAATTAGTTAATAAAAGTCATGAAACGGCAATAGCAAAACAACAACAAATATCAACAGTAGGCCTTACAGAAGAGCAATTTGATATCTAGAATTGCCACATTATATCATTGAAAACGTCCAGTTTTCAACCAAAAATTAAGAGACATGCAAATAAACAAGAGAGTATAGCCTGTACACAAGGGAAAAAAGCAATTATAGAATCCTTCTTTGAGGAAAGCCCAGATATCGGACTTTCTAGAAAAAGGCTTTGAATTAGCCATTTAAATATATTCAAAGACCTCAAATAGCCAAAGCAATCTTGAGAAAGAAGAATGGAACTGGAGGAATCAACCTGCCTGACTTCAGGCTCGACTACAAAGCCACAGTCATCACTGGCACAAAGACAGAAATATAGATCAGTGGAACAAAACAGAAAGCCCAGAGATAAATCCATGCACCTATGGACACCTTATCTTTGACAAAGGAGGCAAGAATATACAATGGAGAAAAGACAATCTCCTTAACAAGTGGTGTTGGGAAAACTGGTCAACCACTTGTAAAAGAATGAAACTAGAACACTTTCTAACACCACACACAAAAATAAACTCATTATGGATTAAAGGTCTAAAAGTAAGACCAGAAACTATAAAACTCCTAGAGGAGAACATAGGCAAAACAGTCTCCGACGTAAATCACAGTAGGATCCTCTATGATCCACCTCCCAGAATATTGGAAATAAAAGCAAAAATAAACAAATGGGAAGAATGGAACTGGAGGAATCAACCTGTCTGACTTCAGGCTCTACTACAAAGCCACAGTCATCAAGACAGTATGGTAATGGCACAAAGACAGAAATAAAGATCAATGGAACAAAATAGAAAGCCCAGAGATACATCCACACACCAATGGACACCTTATCTTTGACAAAGGAGGCAAGAATATACAATGGATTAAAGACAATGTCTTTATCATGTGTTGCTGAGAAAACTTGTCAACCACTTGTAAAAGAATAAAACTAGAACACTTTCTAACACCATACATAAAATTCACTCAAAATGGATTAAAAATCTAAACATAAGACCAGAAACTATAAAATTCTTAGAGGAAAACATAGGCAAAACATTGTCCAACATAAATCACAGAAGGATCCTCTATGACCCACCTCCCAGAGTAATGGAAATAAAAGCAAAAATAAACAAATGAGACCTAATTAAATTTAAAAGCTTCTGACAACAAATGAAACTATAAGCAAGGTGAAAAGACAGGCTTCATTATGGGAGAAAATAATAGCAAATGAAGCCACTGACAAACAATTAATGTCAAAAATATACAAACAACTCCTACAGCTCAATTCTAGAAAAATAAACGACCCAATCAAAAAAAAAAAAAAAAGGGCAAAGAACTTAATAGACATTTCTCCAAAGAAGACATAGAGATGGTTAACAAACACATGAAAAAATGCTCAACATCACTCCTTATCAGAGAAATGCAAGTCAAAACCACAATGAGGTAGCATTTCACGCCAGTCAGAATGGCTGCTATCCAAAAGTCTACAAACAATAAATGCTGGAGAGGGTGTGGAGAAAAGGGAACCCTCTTATACTATTGATGAGAATGCAAACTAGCACAGCCACTATGGAGAACAGTGTGGAGATTCCTTAAAAAACTGGAACTAGAACTGCCTTATGACCCAGCAGTCCCACTGCTGGGCATACACACCGAGGAAACCAGAACTGAAAGAGACACGTGTACCTCAGTCTTCATTGCAGCAAGGTTTAGAATAGCCAGGACATGGAAGCAACCTAGATGTCCATCAGCAGATGTATGGATAAGAAAACTGTGGTGCATATACACAGTGGTGTATTCCTCAGCCATTAAAAAGAATACATTGAGTCAGTTCTAATTAGATGGATGAAACTGGAGCCGATTATACAGAGTGAAGTAAGCCAGAAAGAAAAAACATCAATAGAGTATACTAACACATACATACGCAATTTAGAAAGATGGTAACAATAACCCTGTATACGAGACAGCAAAAGAGACACAGATGTACAGAACAGTCTTTTGGACTCTGTGGGAGAGAGAGAGTGTGGGATGATTTGTGAGAATGACATTGAAACATATATAATATCATATATGAAATTAATCACCAGTCTGGTTTGATGCATGATACAGGATGCTTGGGGCTGGTGCACTGGAATGGCCCAAAGAGATGATACGGGGAGGGAGAAGGGAGGAGGGTTCAGGATGGGGAACACTTGTATACCTGTGGCAGATTCATCTTGATGTATGGCAAAATCAATACAATATTGTAAAGTAATTAGCCTCTAATCAAAATAAATAACTTTATGTTGAAAAGATATACAGATTGTAAATAAATACATGAAAAATGCTAAATATCTCTAATATGCCACCATTAGGGTAATATGCCACTGCAATGTTATACCACTTCAGACTTAGTAGAGCTCAAATAAAAAATACTGATAGTAAGTGCTGTTGAGAGTACAGAATATCTGGAACTCTCACACATTTTTGATTGGAAAGTAACTGGTACTACCACTCTGGAAAGCAGTTAGACAGTTTCTTTTTTTTTTAAATAATTATACACTATTGTTTAATGAAAATGGAGATAGAATAAAAGAAAGCTGCCACAAATTTACAATCATGAATTCTGTGTGGAATTTGGGTTTAATGATGGTAATTATACAGAGTGAAGTAAGCGAGAAAGAAAAACACCAATACAGTATACTAACACATATATATGGAATTTAGAAAGGTGGTAACCATAACCCTGTATGAGAGACATCAAAAGAAACACAGTCTTCTGGACTCTGTGGGAGAGGGCGAGGGTGGGATGATTTGGGAGAATGGCATTGAAACATGTATAATATCATATGTGAAATGAATCACCAGATCAGGCTCGATGCATGATACAAGATGCTCGGGGCTGGTGCACTGGGATGACCCAGAGGGATGGTATGGGGAGGGAGGTGGGAGGGGGTTCAGTATGGGGGAACACGTGTACACCTGTGGCAGATTCATGTTGATGTATGGCAAAACCAATACAATATTATAAAGTAATTAGCCTCCAATTAAAATAAATTTATATTAAAAATATATTCAAAGAACTAAAGGAAACTATGACTAAAGAAATAGAGAAAAACATGAGAACAATGTGTCACCAAATACAGTATGTTAATAAAAATATTTAAAAATTAAAGAAAAGAACCAAATAGAAATCCTGGAGTCAAAAAGTATAATTGAAATGAAAACTTCATTAGAAGGGCTGACTGAAAGATTTGAGCAGGTAGAAGAAAGAATCAGCAAACCTGGCAATAAGTCAACCAGGATTGTCAGTTGGAGGAACAAAAAGGAAAAAAATGAAGGAAAACAAACAGAGTCTCAGAGAGCTGTGAAACATCATGAAATGTACCCAGGTATGAATCCTGGGAGTCCCAGAAGGAGAGTGGAGAGAGAATGTAAAGAGTATGAAAAGAAACCATGGCTGAAATTTTTTTCAAATTTGATGAAAACTACATTTTACACATCAAGAAACTCCAAGGAGAAACTCAAAGGGTTCACACCAATACACATTATAATCAAACCGCTACAAGCCAAAGACAAAGAGAATATATTGAAAGCAGCAAGAAAGAAGGTACTTACCGCATATGAGTGAGCCTCAACAAGATCAACAGCTGATTTCCCATCAGAAACCATGGAGGGCAGAGGGCAATGGGATGACTTGTTCATTCAAAGTAATGGCAATAAGAGATGGGAATATCAACCTTACCTGCCTCCTGAGAAACCTGTCAAGAAGCAACAGTTAGAACTGGTCATGGAACAACAAATTTATTCATTAATTATTAGTAAAGGGCAAACCAAACACACAATGAGATATCACTTAGCAGCCACTAGAATGACTATCGGAGAAAGCAGTGGCACCCTACTCCAGTACTCTTGCCTGGAAAATCCCGTGGACGGAGGAGCCTGGTGGGCTGCAGTCCATGGGGTCACTAAGAGTCAGACATGACTGAGTGACTTCACTTTCACTTTTCACTTTCATGCATTGGAGAAGGAAATGGCAACCCACTCCAGTACTGTTGCCTGGAGAATCCCAGGGACAGGGGAGTCTGGTGGTCTGCAGTCTCTGGGGTCGCACAGAGTCGGACACGACTGAAGTGACTTAGCAGCAGCAGCAGCAGAATGACTATGGTTTGGGGAAGATGTGGAGAAATTGGAACCATTCTACATTGCTTGTGAGAAAGTAAAATTATGCAGACACTTTGGAAAACATTTTGACAATTCTTTAAAAAATAAAACATAGAATTACCGTATGACTCAGCAATTGCATACAAATATGTTCACCTAAAGCAAAGAAATGAATCATTTGAAAAGACCCTGATGCTGGGAAAGATTGAAGGTGGGAGGAGAAGGGGATGACAGAGGATGAGATGGTTGAATGGCATCACCAACTCAATGGACGTGAGTTTGAGTAGACTCTGGGAGTTGGTGATGGACAGGGAGGTGTGCTGCAGTCCATGGGGTTGCAAAGAGATGGACACGACTAAGTGACTGAACTGACGTTCACCTAAATATCTATAAATGAATAATATAGTAGCATTTTATTCATAACAGCCAAAAAAATAAAAATAACCCAATTGCCCAGTGTCTGATGAATGTGTATGTGCTGTGCTAAGTCACTTCAGTCATGTCCAACTCTTTGCGACCCAATGGACTGTAGCCCACCAGGATCCTCTGTCCATCGAATTCTCTAGGCAAGAATACTAGAGTGGGTTGCCATACCCTCCTTCAGGGGATCATCCTGACCCAGAGGTTGAACCCACATCTTTTGTCTCCTGTGTTGGTTGGTGGGCTCTTTACCACTAGCATCACTGGGGAATAGGGTAATAGACAAAAAGTGAAATACTCATACAACGGGAGGTTAGTCAGCAATAACAATAAACATAGTGAGGCGTGCTGCAGCGTGGGGAAGCCTTGAAAACGCCATGCTAAACCAAAGACGCCAGACAGAAAAGGCCACATATTGCTTGATTCCATTTATAACACCCAAAATAAGCAGATATGTAGAGTCAGGCTGTAGATTCAGTTCAGTTCAGTTGCTCAGTGGTGTCCGACTCTTTGCAACCCCATGGACTGCAGCATGCCAGGCCTCCCTGTCCATCACCAACTTCCAGAGTTCACCCAAACCCATGTCCATTGAGTTGGTCATGCCATCCAACCATCTCATCCTCTGTCATCCCCTTCTCCTCCTGCCCCAAATCCCTCCCAGCATCAGGGTCTTTTCAAATGAGTCAACTCTTCACATCAGGTGTCCAAAGTATTGGAGTTTCAGCTTCAACATCAGTCCTTCTAATGAACACGCAGGACTGATTTTCTTTAGGATGGACTGGTTGGATCTCCTTGCAGTCCAAGGGACTCCCAAGAGTCTTCTCCAACACCACAGTTCAAAAGCATCAATTCTTCAGCACTCAACTTTATTTACAGTCCAACTCTCACATCCATACATGACCACTGGAAAAACTATAACCTTGACTAGACGGACCTTTGTTGGAAAAGTAATGTCTCTGCTTTTGAATATGCTATCTAGGTTGGTCATAACTTTCCTTCCAAGGAGTAAACGTCTTTTAATTTGATGGCCTCAGTCACCATCTGCAGTGATTTTGGAGCCCTCAAAAATAAAGTCTGTCACTGTTTCAGTTGTTTCCCCATCTATTTGCCATGAAGTGATGGGACCAGATGCCATGATCTTAGTTTTCTGAATGTTGAGCTTTAAACAGACTTTTTCACTCTCCTCTTTCACTTTCATCAAGAGGCTCTTTAGCTCTTCTTCATTCTGCCATAAGGGTGGTGTCATCTGCACATCTGAGGTTATTGATATTTCTCCTGGCAATCTTGATTCCAGCTTGTGCTGTAAAGACTGTAGATTAGTGTTTGACAAAGAATAGAGAGAGGAGAGATTTGGAGAGTGACTGCTAATGGATTTGTAGTTTCCTTCTGGGGTAATAAAAAAACTCTAGATATAGATTCTAATGATGGTTATGCAACTTTGTGAATATCTTGAAAATCAATGGATTGTAAACTTTAGACTGGTGAATTTTAAAGTATGTGAGTTATATCTCAAAAACAAAAAATAGGACCTAATTTCTCACTTTTGGAGGAGAAAGATCCAAGTATGGGAAGGGAGAAAATTAGAATAAAGTCTGAAGTTTTGAAGTGGAATTGGATGTCACATATGAATCCATGGCTTTCAATATATATATATACAGGATAAATCTAGGTTTAGGTGTGTGTATGCTTTCCTTTTCTTTCTTCTGAGAGGGCCTGGGAGCAGTGACACCCTTATAGCAATGAGTCCAACTAGCTAACTCAGATCTTGGTTTCTAAATAGCATTCTCCACTAAGGACTTTACCAGGCAATCCAGGGAAACAGGGCACCTTAGAGAAATGGCCGAATCCAGGGCTGGGGTGGAGACGGTACAAGGTGAGCTAAGAATATCAGATTGCAGAAAGTGAAGATGTTTCCAAAGGACAATGTCCCATTGTCCAAGTCAGAGTTTGGTACAGAAATAAGTAATGATAATAATAGATCCAAACTCATGAAATAAAATAGGAAGCCTCGAGTCTATATAGATCTAATCAATAAAGAGATAACCTGAAAATGTCATGAGAAAGAGGATCTCGACATAGCTGCAAAGGACCTTCTATACAATACTTGATGACTGCGAAAGGGTGAAGAATACTCTAACGGTGACAAAGCCTGGCAAGCAGTCCTGTGATCAAGAGATTAAAATGAACATCATCAGTAAGGGGCTGGAACTAAACAATGCTCTGCTTGGTAGGGTCCAGTGAGATTGCAGCTCTGCTTTGCTGGTGTGCCTGCCCGTGATGCAAAACCAAGACAGCCAGGAGGAAGTATCAGCAAAGCCTTGATGTGGAACATCAAAGAACATTCTAGAAGATGCATGGCTTGTAATCTTTAAAAATGTCGAGGTCGTTAAAGTCAAGGAAAACCTGAGGAGCTGGTCTTGACTTGAGTCTAAAGAGGCTTGGTATCTAAATACAGCATGGGGTTCTCAACTAGACTGCTTTGGTATAAAGGACCTTGTTGGAGCAACTGGTGAGATTTGCACGGGGTCTCTGGGTTAGTGTCCATTTCCTCATTTTTATAGTTTTACTGTGGCTTAATTTGATGAGGAAATGTCTGTGGGAAATACATGCTATAGTATTTGGGGGTGATGCAACAGGTCAGCAGCTTATTCTCAAATGGTTCAGATAAGAAGCTTCTTTGCAGAGTTGCGCTGGAGTCCATCACACTTGCATCTTTCCTAGTCTGCCCTCAGTAACACCATGCTGGTAGCTTGCAACTGGCTGTAGTGGGAGTACTTCCACCATGGAAATTTGCAAATGTTACAGCTCAGGGTTTTTTTTTAACCCTGGAGAGCCAATTGTTGATATTCTTTGTAGCATCTTTCAAACTGTTTTTAATAAAGTTTTTATTATTTCAAAAAATTATTAAAGCAGAGAAAAGATTTAGAGTTATTGTTTCAAACCTTCCTTTGAACAAGACTTGCAATAAATATATAAAGAGCATTTGTATAGTGTTTTATAGTTAACAAAAGTATAAGTTTAGACTTGAACTGAATACTGTTGACAACCCGGTGAAGTAGAAATGATCATACCAACTATAGAGACAAGTAAATGGAGATCTAGTAAGTCACATTCTGGGCTTCCCAGGTGGCTCAGTGGTAAAGAATCCACCTACCAACGCAGGGCACCCTGGGTGGGAAAGATTCCCTGGAGGAGGAAATGGCAACCCATTTCAGTATTCTTGCAGGGATAATCCCACGGACAGAGGAGCCTGGTGGGCTAAAGTCCAGGGAGTTGCAGAGTCAGACACGACTAAGCACACACACACACAGACACAGACACAGACACACACACATACTGAGTCATGTTCTGAGATGTCAGGACAGTGACTCTTTTTCATCTTTGTACTCTCAGTGCCTGGCATATTCCTTGGCGTATAAAAATAGCATAAAAAATGACGGAAGGACATCTCTAAGTAGAAAAGATAGGTCTCAAATCCAAAACTTACAACTCCAAATCTCACGTGTTTTTTCTGCTAACTTAAAATTTTAAACAGTTTTAATTACACATGTATCACATGGATACACTATTAGTACGTTAGTGTTAGTTACTCAGTCATGTCCAACCCTTCGTGACCCCATGGGCCGTAGCCTACAAGGCTGTTCTCTGTCCACAGGATTCTCCAGGCAAGAATACTGGAGTGGGTAGCCATTCCCTTCTCCAGGGGATCTTCCTGACCCAGGGATCAAACCTGGGTCTCCTGCCCTGCAGGCAGCTTCTTTACCAGCTGAGCCCTAAATCTTGATGTACTACAGGTAATCTTAAATTCCCCTCAACCACACTTATAGCCCCCTCTACGGCCCCCAATCCCATCCCCTCTATGAGAGTAGCTTTTGGGGAGCCTCCAGACCTATTTCAATGTATTTGTGTTTCCCTCTGAACTACACCGAGTTTCAAGTTCATGGCCAACTTTGACAATCCTGGAGCATTTGTGTCTTCCCTGGGAATAAACTCCACTCACTTCCTCTGTCTTTTTTCTCTACCAACCTCGATTTTCTTGGTCTCTTTCATGGGAAAAAAAAAAAAAGCATACAACCTTCTCCCCAGCAATCAAGCCACCCTCCTCTGTACAGAGGCCCCGAGAACATTTACTTCCATCTCAGAGTAAAGTCCTGCTTTGTAGCCTTGGCCCCAGTCTTGTCCCCATGTCATAGGAAAACTCATCAGGGTTGTTCAGCTGCTCCTTGGCAGTGACCCTGAGCTCTGAAATAGGCAGCTCTGACCCAAAAGGAGGAGGAAGGAGAGAGAGAGACTATTTTCCAAATGTAAGAACGAGAGCAAGGGAGTGAGGGGGCAGAGGGTGGGCTTTGGAGCATTTTCCTTTCTCTGTTCACCTTCTGTGGGGACGGTCTTCACACTATGGGGTCAGTGGTACCTATCCGTCTTCGAGGAGGTTATCTGATTCCTGAAACAACGGAGCCAGCAGCTAGGGAGACCTCAGTCCATTTGGTGTTGGGGCCAAGGTCAGAACACGTGGTCAGCCGTGGACGTTTGCTGCCGGTGGTACGGTTTGCTTACAAAACAAATGGGTCTCTAAAAATAAGTGAAACTCAATCCAAATTCACCCTACATCCTTACTGAAAGAGTGTGAAGGACAGAACGCTTGTGTCCTGGTGATCGTTTATCGAGACAATATTTTGTGTCTTTGTTCTCATCACCATGGAGAGTTTTCCCTCCTTCATCCCAAGAAGGTAGCTGGAGCAGAAGCCCCCTGGCCCCCTTAAGCCGAAGCTGCCCCTGCAGCCCCCGAGAGAGGACTTGACAACCCCCGAGAGAGGGCTTGAGCTCCCCTGCTGACCGGAGTGGGGTTGCCTGGGGTAGGTCTCCAAGGGTTGGGAGAGGCAGCCCTTAGCAAGAAGGGGAGAGAGGGGGAATTTCGGAGAGCTTTCTCAGAGAACAAGAAGGGCCAGACAGAGGGATTTTATGGGTTTCAGAAAAATGCACTGGCAGGACTTCTGATGGACTGAGAAGAGAGAGTTCTGACTCCAGGCAGAAAGACTCTCTACCTGAACAATGACCTCCTGTGTTCAAGCCTGGTTCCAAGGCAGTGTAAATGTCACCTTCAAGGGAGGCCGGAACAGTGGACCTAGCAGAGGGCAGTGTGAGCTGATAATCAGAGTCTCTCTTCAAATGTTCTAGATTGCACAAGCTCCCAAGGACATGTGCACAAACCTGGGGAGAAGAAGGTCAAAACAGGATCAAGATGGAATTTCTTGGTAGTCAGGCAGCTGGAGGGGGGGCATTATTCTCATTAGGGGATGAGCATTTTCTTATGCCAGGTTGTTAGGGAGTTTGCTGCACACTCACGGTATAGACACTGACTTTGATCCACAGCACAATCTTTATATCTTTTACTTTCAAACTTTGATGTATCCCATTGAATGGGATACATTCAATGAGATACATTTATGAGATTCCAGTGAGGCCCTGTCACATACGAAATGTCATTTTACCTCACATTACACTTTGATGGTGAATAAGTGAAATATTAGGAGAAGGCAATGGCACCCCAGTCCAGTACTCTTGCCTGGAGAATCGCATGGATGGAGGAGCCTGAAAGGCTGTAGTCCATGGGGTCGCTAAGAGTCGGACACGACTAAGCAACTTCCCTTTCACTTTTCACTCTCATGCATTGGAGAAGGAAATGGCAACCCACTCCAGTGTTCTTGCCTGGAGAATCCCAGGGACGGGGGAGCCTGGTGGGCTGCCGTCTATGGGGTTGCACAGAGTCAGACACAACTGAAGCAACTTAGCAGCAGCAGCAAGGGAAATATTTTTTCATTTGCTGAAGCCTAGGAAGAAAGCTGATTCATAATCGGGTCTTTTGTGGGTCTTTCCGATGCCCTGTTAGACATGCGCTGGGTCCCATGCTGGTCCACTCAGCCTTGAGGTTGGCAGCCAGCACTTCTGGCCTCGGAGCTCCCACTGGTCCTAAAATCCGCTAACACTTTGCCTCTCGAGCTCTCATCCCTTTGATCTGCTTCGCCCTCTGCGCGTGGGGTTACCCCACGCTCTCTGTCTGTCCTCTATCAGTGCTCCTTGCCTGGCTGTTATCCCCATCAGTTCTAATCTTCTCAACAAGGGGACATTTCTGTTTTTGCCTCAACAATTGACTCTAATCTGACAGGCACGAAGAGCACCTACCCTGTGTTAGGCACGCTGGTAGGCACTCCCCAGTGGCGCTTCATTTGGGAGGTATACCTGTGTCTGATGTTCAGATCTAAGATTCAGAGAGGTCAAGAACTGTGTCCAAGGTCACACAACAGAAGTCATAGAATGGGATTCATACCTTCCTTTTCCGGGTCTGAGTCTCTATTCTCTGCCTAACCCTATTTGGTTGCCTTACACAGTTCCCAGGCTCTCTATCCATTTCTAAGGAGAAAATGAGATAAATATTAAAAGGAAATCTATGTTGTATACCTGTGGATACCAGCTTGAGTGTTAGTACCTACCCAAGAGTAGGCTCAGGCAGTAAAGCATCTGCCTGTAAGGAAGAAGACCTGGGTTCAATCCCTGGTTTGGGAAGATTCCTTGGAAAAGGGAATGGCTACCCACTCCAGTATTCTTGCCTGGAGAATCCCATGAACAGAGGAGTCTGGCAGGCTGCAGCCCATGGCGTTGAAAAGAGTTGGACACGAATGAGTAAATAACACACACAGGAGTAGAAACTCAGTTTTGACTTTGACCTTAGTTGATCTTAATTTTTGATCATGTCGTTATAATAGCAAGTTTAGCTCTTGCAGCTCTGTGTCCCAAAGTGAGTCCCATGGAATAACTATTGCATAGGACTTTTTGTAGATGGTGTTGGGGAAATTAGCTCACTCTATTAAAAAAAAAAAGTTGAATCTCTATTTCTTACAATATGAAAAAAAAATCCTCCAGTGAACATAATACCTATTAGTGAAAGATAAAAACTATAAAACTAATAGAAGAAAAGCACCATTGTCTATTTTTGGACACATTGGCACAGGTAGGGGTTTCAAAAACAAGAAGCTGAAGCACAAATTTTAGGAGGAAAAATGGACTTAGCTGCATATAAATTAGGCTTCCCTTGTGGGTCAGTGGTAAAGAATCCATCTGTTAGTGCAGGAGACGTGAGTTTGATCCCTGGGTCAGGAAGATCCCCTGGAGCAGGAGACGGCAACTGACTCCAGAACTCTTGCCTGGAAAATCCCACGGACAGAAGAGCCTGGTGGGCTACAGTCCATGAGATTTCAAGAGTCAGACACAACTCAGCGACTAAATGTCATGTGTAAGTTAACATGCTTTCTAAACAGAAGACACCATAAGCAAAGTTAACAGATGGATGAATCAGAAAAAGGTATTTTCAGTCTTAAACCAACAAGGAACTATTACGTGGAGTCTAGGTTCTAGATCGGCACTGTTCAATATACCACCAGTCACATATAGTTGGTAAGCACTTCATATGTAACTAATATGAACGGACACGAGTTTGGGTAAACTCCAGGAGCTGGTGATGGACAGGGAGGCCTGGCTACAAGTCACAAAGTGTTGGATACGACTGACTGATTGAACTGAACTGAACTGAATACGAATGAAGATGTGCTATAATGTAAAATACACACCAGATTTCAAAGACTCAGCATACACAAAGGAATGTAATGTATCTCAACCATCCTTATACTGATTACATACTGAAATGATAGTATTTTAGATGGGTCTTCCATGGTGGCTCAGACGGTAAAGAATCTGCCTGCAATGGGGGACACCTGGGTTCAGTTTCAGGGTTGGGAAGATCCCCTGGAGAATGGAATAGCTACCCACTCCAGCATTCTGGCTTGGAGAATTCCATGGAGAGAGGAGCCTGGCAGACTACACTCCATATTTTAGATATATTATAATAAATATGGAGAAGGAAATGGCAACGTACTCCAGTACTCTTGCCTAGAAAATTCCATGGATGGAGTAAAAATTTCCATGGATGGATGGCAATAATAAATATATTGCCCCAATTAATTTCATCTGCTTATTTTTATTTTTTAAATGTGGCTATTAGAAAAAATTTTAATTGCATATGTGGATCACACTATATTTCTATTGAACAGAGCTATTCTAGTGTATATAAGAAACTCCTATATAGCTGGAGAAAAAAGAGTGGAATCCAAGAGAAAAATGGGTAGAAAGTGTGAACAGGCAATTTACAAAAGAAAACTCCTATGGCTAAAAGGTACATGAAGAAATGTTCAACCTCACTAATAACCCAAGAAATACAAGTATAGCCATGAGAGAACTTGATACCTATCAAATCAGGAAAAATCAAAAGTTAGAGAGGCTTAAATGGGGATGACATGTGGAAAAGGATTTTCATGCTTCGTTGGTGGGAGTGGAGACTGGCAGAGCTGTTTCTGAAATAACTCTAGTTGCCTGGGCTTCCCTGGTGGCTCAGATGGTAAAGAATCTGCCGGTAACGTAGAACACCTAGGTTAGATCCCTCAATTGGGATCCCCTGAAGGAGAGAATGGCAACCACTCCAGTATTCTTGCCTGGGAAATCCCATGGACAGAGGATCCTGGGGGCTACAGTCTGTGGGGTAGCCAAGAGTGGGACATGACTGAGCAACCAAGCACAGCTAGCTGCCTGATGAAACTGTTAGCGGATGTTCAAGGCAGAGATTGAGTTTAGGAGCATCGATACGGCTCACGGAGAGTGTCCATTCTGGGTGGTCAGTGTCTGCATTTTCTTTTTTAATTGCATAGTGGCCAGGGATTGAACCCAGGCCCTCAGCATCGAAGGTGTGAAGTCCTAACCACTGAACGCCAAGGAATTCCCAGTGTCTGTATCTCACTGATTGTTAAATATTTTGAATATCACGCATGTGTATGACCCCCAGAGGAGGAAATGGCAACTCATTCCAGTATTCTTGCCTGGAGAATCCCATGGACAGAGGAGCCTGGAGGGCTACAGTCCATGGGGTCACAAAGACATGACTTAGCTACTAAGCATACGCATACTCTATGAACTAGCTTTCTCACGCTTAATAATGCTCCTCAGAAACTCTCTCATGCACGTCTGTAAGATAACCAGAGAAATGCAAGTAAATACTACATGATTGGATACACAATAAATGTGTACACAGTGTGACCTAGAGATGCTTGTGAAATCAGGAGGTGGAGGTCACCAAGGCGGCCCCCACCGGGGGACTGTTAAGTAAAACTTGGTTTATGCATTCAGTGAAATACGACGTAAAATGTAGAACTAATGATCTGGAGGTATATACGGCAACATGGGTAGATCTCAAGAAGAAAGTGTTAAGGAAACAAGTAGGAACAGAGCGAGATTTATAAACATTTCCATTTGTGTGGATTTAAAACATTATTAGGATACAGCTTCAAATTTACCTATATATGAAAATAAAACAAATGGAAGGTAAATTACATGGACTTATCTTAAATAGAATCAACGTAGGTGCTTATAGTGGGAAGACTAGAAGAGGAAATAGAAGATGAAGGCGAAAAGAAAAAAAAACTTTAAAAGAAGAACTCTCATTAGTGTTGCTGTATTTCACAAATAAAAACACAGAACATCCGGTTTAGGGACTTCCCTGGGTGGTCTAGTGGCTGGGAATTCCCCTTCCAATGCAGGGGACGTGGGTTCGATCCTTGGTCAGAGAACTAAGATCCCACATGTTCCAGGGCAACTAAGCCACCGTGCTGCAGCTACTGAGCCCTCGGACTCTGAAGCCTGCAAGCCACAACTAGACAGACGCTGCGACTAGAGAAGCCCCTGAACTGCAGCGGGAGGCCTCACGAGCCACAACTAAGACCTGATGCACCCACATAAATAAATACTGAAAAAAGAGCATCCAGTTTAATTTGAATTTCAGACACATAATAATTTTCAGCATGTGTGTTTCAAATATGCCCAGTTAAAACTCAATTTCAGATAAGAATAGAAAATATTTTAACATAAGCATATCTCCATAATTACATATGTGAATATGTCTATAGTGCTGACAGCGGTTAAATAGGTGGCTAAATTCGAGCTCAACAGGACATTCCTCGATTTCATCTGTCAATTCTACATTCAGGACATCAGTAAGGTCTCTCCTGTACCTGGCTGAACTGTCCCCACAGTCATGAACATATGTTGATGAGTTTAGAGTTCTTGGAATCGTGGTCTCTGCTTCCCACAGTGGAAACCCTGGACGGGCCTTGGCACTACCCATACCTTGCTGGTTGGATCACTGGATATCACGAGGCTATCTCTGGCAGAGAGGTGGTATGAATCCAGGGTCTCGAGCCATTTACAACAATAAACACAGCTTACACATGTCTAGCCCTTATGCTGTGTGGATAGCCTCCCTTAATAAACACAGCTTACACATGTTTAGCCCTTATGCTATGTGGATAGCCTGCCTTCAGACCTCCTGGGGACATTCAGGTGACCACTCCCCAGTCACATCTTACAGTAAAGAAAGAGAGACAGAAACAGACAGAGAGAGAACAAACGATGGACGATGTCATTGGCAGTACTGCCAGCCCAGCCTTGGTTCAGATCCCAGGCCTGACGTTTACCGCCCTGTGATCTTAGGTAACGCACTTCTTGAGCCTCAGTGATTCCATCTGTGAAATGGGAGGGAAAAAACAGCTTATCTCACAAGTTTGATGTGAGGATTGAAATAATAGTGGAAGGAATGATCATAAGAAAACATATATAAAGGGCTTAGCACAACTGTTGGAAATACTGATGGAACCAGGCCCAGAAAAAAACGTAGGAGCTTCCCTGGTGATCCAGCTGTTAAGAATCTGCCTAACAGTGCAGGAAACATGGGTTCACTCCCAGTTGGGGAACTAATATCCCATATGCTGTGGAGCAACTGAGCACCGCACTGCAACTACTGAGCCTGAGCACAGCTCGAGGGACTGTGCACTGCAGTGAAAAATCCCGCATGCCACGAGCCAGGCCCGCACGGCCAAATACACACTAAGAATTTTAAGAAAGAAAAAAGTGGAAGGAAACTGGACATATGCACAGTGGTTAAGTAAATGACTAAATGAGAAGATCCTGAAAGATGCTTATCACGTAATGTTCACTCAGAGAAATATAGCTATCATTTTCTGTCAGTATTTGTTGGTGATGGTCTCACGAATGATGCTCATTTTTTCCTTTATACTCTTTGGTCTTTTCGCCCATATTTTATAAAGTGAAAGCATAATAATATTTGAGACAACAATTGCTGCTGGGACGCCCACCAGGTCCTGGGCACTGTGTTGGTTGCTTGGCCTGAATTCAGAACAGACGAGGTCTTTGTGGAAAATTCAGGCCGAGATGACAGTCTGAGTCTTTGCCTCCTTTGGTGTGTCGCACTGTCTGTAGACTGGATCCAGGTGTGGGTTATGCAGTCGTCATGTATGGATGTGAGAGCGGGACCACGAAGGAGGCTGAGCACCAAAGAACTGATGCTTTTGAACTGTGGTGTTGGACAAGACTCTTCAGAGTCCCTTGGACAGCAGGGAGATCCAACCAGTCGATCCTAAGGGAAATCAACTTGAATACTCATTGGAAGGATGGATGCTAAACCTCCGCTACTTGGGCCACCTAATGTGAAGAGCTAACTCTTTGAAAAAACCCTCATGCTGGGAAGATTGAAGGCAGACAGGGAAGAGGGCATCAGAGGATGAGATGCTTAGATAGCATCACTGACTCAATGGACATGAATTTGAGCAAACTCAGGAGACAGTGGAGGACTCGGGAGCCTGGCATGCTGCAATCCATGAGGTCGCAAAGAGTTGGACCTGACTTAGCGACTGAACAGTGGGATAAGCAACATACCCTCAAGGGCTCAGCACTTTCTTTCAGGCTTTTGGATCATTCTTCACCATCACATACTCTCTTTCTGTCCCTCCCCCTTTCTTCACTACTTTCCCATCATAAAGTACTAGAAAAGGACAACATCACCCATCCACTTTACAGATGGAGCATAGACCTGGGTTTCTCTCTTCTCCCACCACGTTTTCTATTTTTTCTGTTGTTTTCTTGTCTTCCCCTGACACCCCACTGCTACTTTTCTCGTAGTTGTCCACAATCTTGATGAGCCGGCGGTGGTAGAAGTTCCTGGTCGATGCCTTTTCTCTTGCTGGCCTGCCGTGTGCCCTGTGCCCTCAGGCTGCAGGGAACATTTGTACCCCTCCATCGGTGGAGGTGTTTACTACCTCTCCTTCAGTGTTCTTGATCTTTAAGAGACAGAGTTGGGTAATGTTAAAATACTCTAGACGGGATGTTAAGAGTCTCCGAGTTCAAATCCCCAAATACCAGTGATACCAGGTGTAATATCGTCTCGGCTTGCTGTATCCCAGGCTCGGTACTGAGCCCTTTTGACAGCTTTTCTTGCTGATGCTGAGATACCCAGAAAGGTGACTGATGAAAGACAGCTTCACAGGGTAGTTTATTCTAAAGAATGGATGAATGCTAGCAAGGCCAGTCAGCTGAATCCGGTGGTTTAAAAACTTGCTCAGGTGCTGAGAATCCCCTGATGATCTGGTAATTAGGATTTGGGGCTTTCGCTGCTGTGGCTGGGCTACAATACCTTTTTGGGGAACTGAGATCCTACAAGTCCCATGGTGCAGCCAAAAAAAACCCACACACACTTAAAAAAAGAAGAATGGTTCAGTTGAATGTAAAGCATCTTTAGTTACAGTGGGCTTCCCAGGTGGCGCTAGTGGTAAAGAAACTGCCCGTCAGTGCAGGAGATGCAGAGATGCGGGTTCAGCCCCTGGATCGGGAAGATCCCCGGAGGAGGGCGGGCACCCCACTCCAGTATTCTTGCCTGGAGAATCCCAGGGACAGAGGAGCCTGGTGGGCTGCGGTCTACAGGGGAGCAAAGACTTGGGCATGACTGAAGTGGCTTGGCACACACATGTGTGCACTTTAGTCACTGTCCTCTTTGTGGAACATTATAAAACTTATATAGCTGTATCTGTATCTGTATCTGTATCTCTATCTTTATCTTTATATACTTCCCTCAAAGAACAAATTAATACAACTACGCTAAATAATCACTTCATCAAAAAAAAAAAAGAGAGAGAGCGGTTGAAACATGGCTTCCTTGAGTTTTCTCTCTAACTTTAGACTGTGACTTCTTTATTTGTGTACTAATTTTTGATCATTTATCAGATCATAAACAAATACTATACTTATCAGGGGAGCCTTTATGGGTCAGATTCTCAGCAGATGAAAGTTTGGGGGGGAAAACATTTTCACGTGAGAAAAAATTAACACTGGTAAAATTTAGAACCCTCCTGGCAATGCTTACATTTTGAAAGAAGTTTCCCTTCTTTTTTACCCAAAAAGGACAGCTTGAATTGTGGGATTTAAGCTGGTGGTGGTCTCAGTAGTTAAGAATCGCCTTCCAATGCTGGGGACATGGGTTCCATCCCTGGTCAGGGAACTAAGCTCCAATATGCTGAGGGAAACTGCTCAGCCCACGCTCTCTAAAGCCTGCACACTGCAACCTCAGAAGCCTGAGGGCCACAGTGAAGAACCACTGTGGCCAATTTCTAATAAAAATTTTAATTAATTAAAAAACACTAAGCTGGTGTAACATGTCGGTATGGAAGGCCTTATCTGGAGGCACAGACACCCTTCCAAAGTCATGCAATTGAGGTGGCACTTACCTGTCCTGGAGAAGCCTTTCTAGTGCGTGGGCCTCAGTGGCTAAACATTCTCCAAGCTTCTTGCTCAGATAAGGTGGGAATAGGCGTCCTCAGGAGCCCCCCTCCTGGGATGTGACCTTTGTACAACCCTGAAGAAATGAGAACACAGTAACAGCTGCGAGAGCCTGACCCGGGTGGCACCGGCCCCGTCCGGGAGGTGGGGCAGGTGTGTCCAGGCGTGGCCCGGTGGCCACTTGGACAAGCACACACCGCCCGCAGCTCAGGGACACCCTCTCCCCTTGCCAGTGCTGTCCGCTACGGGTTTGCGCGTCCTCAGATGACTGAGTGAGCCTGGGCCCCAGGGAAGCCGGCTGTCCCGCTCTGTCTGTTAATGTCTAGGAACACATCTGTAGGTGGGGAGGGAAAGGCAACGGAAGACCGCTGACTTCAGAGTGTCGGACCAAAGTCCTGCTGCTTCCTGACCAGAGGGCTATGGCGAGGGCCTTACTGCCCCAGGCCTCAGCCTTCCAATCTGAAAGTGAGGGTCGTGATAGGATCCTCATTACAGGTTATGTGAGAATTAAAGAAATAATACACGAAGGGGTTTTTAACACAGTGGGGAATGCTCAGTTAGTAGTAACTCGGGGAGTCATTAGTGCCCTGAAAATTCAGGATGCTGGACAGCCAGTCCTGAGGGAGACTCACGGGCCTGGCCTGCAGCTGTCTCCCATCCCCCTCTCCCTGGCAGTCCAGTGTCCCCTCTGCATATTTCTTAGAAGACAAGTGGCTTTTACTCCACTGGGGTAAAGTCTCCCCTCTGCTGTAGGGAATTCGGGAGGTGGGAGCAGAATGGAATGGGCGTTGGATTCTGATCTCTGTGGATGACTCAGCTGCTTTGGCTTGAAACCTGCCTTTGCAAAATGGGGACAATAAAACATTTTCCCCTTCACTGCCCTGCCCTTGTCTCCCAATTTATGAGGCTGGCAGAACACTGATTAGCCTGTAAACTATCCCGGTCTCCCTTGGAGAACAACATCTAACAGAAGCGATGAGGATGGTTGCAGCTTAAGAACTGAAGATTTGTTTTCAGAGCAACACTTCCTGTTACGTGCAGCTGAAGACTTTGTTCTGTGCAGACTCGGGCAGGTGTAGGTGGAAACAGCGTGGAGCTCCATCTTGGAGAACCAGGAGTCTCTGGATTGACATTTGTGTCTGGATCTTTGTGGTAAGATAAGTGATCCTGAGACCCTTGACGACCCAAAAGTTCTGTTTAAAGCTTTCTGTTTAGGAGCACAGACTCTGGAGTTGGACTCTCAGGTTTGAATCCTCACAGCTCAACTCTTGCTGCTTGTGTGGCTTTGGGCTAATTTATTAATATCTCTGTGCCTGAATTTCTTCATCTGTAAAACAGGAATAATACTGGTCCCTAACTTACAGGATTGTTGTGAAAATTGAATGAATTAGAAAATCTAGTTTTTAGAACAGAGTGCCTGACATAGCAGGGAGCTCGATACATGTTGAGTTTCTATCTGTCTGTATCTATCTGTCTATCCATCTATTGATCTATCTTTATCTAACTATCTATTATTATCAATCTTCTGTCCATTGATACCATTATCTAGACTGAGCAGTGCAATGTAGAAGAAAGAATCTAGGGTTTGAAACAGATATATCTTACCCCAGTCCCGCCTGTACTATTTAAAAGTTTTGTGATCTCTGAGTACAGCTATTCTTAAGTTCTTATATCCAGTAATAGCTGGAAGCTGGAGACGTTACCCGAGTCCAACCTTGCTCCGCTCACCATGTCACAGGCCAGTAAATCTCAGAGACAACACGTTGAGGGAAGGCATACAACTTTATTTGGAAAGCTGGCCCCAAGAAGATGGCAGACTAATGTCTCAGAATAACCATCTTGTCTGGGTCTGGAAGCCAGGTTCTTTCATAGCACAGGGGCGAGAAGGGAGAGGTGAGGGAGCAAAGTAAAAAGGCCGTTAATCTGCAAATACATCCTAGAATGGCAAGCTTCTGTGAGGGATGTGTGTGTGTGTGTTAATTCCTTCCTGTAGCCATCCACAGGTGGGCAGGGTCCTGAGCAAAGGAGCCTTAATATTCAGGCAGAGGGGCAGGGTTCCCCAGGGCAGGCCATTATGTATAAACAGTGTCCTTTCAGCGAACAAGGCAACAGGAAGCAAAGGTTAACGTAAAAGAAACGGATCCAATGTGGAGTCAGTTCTCCCCTGTGACAGAGACACTTAGCTGAGCTGTATACAATGCAAAAACATCCTAAAAGTGTCAAATAGCTAACAAGACAGTGAGCAGTGTTGTCTGAGACCTGAGAAAAGACAGGGTCCAAAAAAGCTGAGGCCTACACGCAGGGTCATTTGTATTGTTCCACACGTTTGCTGATATCAATAAGTTGCTCTCTCAGAGCTAGTGGAGCTAAAGTAGAATTTTGAACCCCATCAAGGGTAAGGATCCTGGTAAACCATTCCCACTTTTAGCTGAGACTCAAAAGGGCTCTACTCTAGGAGATGGGGCAAGATAGAAATAAGCAAGCTTTAGCTCAGACTGTGGCCAGCCTTTGAGGCATCAAGGTGGCCCTGATGGAAATCGTACAATAATACCAATATCATGCATTCTCTATAGGGTTGTAAGAATTAAATTTAGATGAAACATATACCAGGCCTTTAGTGATACAATAATGCTATGTGTTTGGACTCTTTGAGCCTCTGTTTTCACATTTGTCCAGTGAGGAAGATCACTCCAGTAGAGCTGATTTTAGTTTTGGCTGAGACGACGATAACGTCATTGCTGAATTCCTACCCTGTGCCATTTGCTGCGCTAGGAGCATGATATTTATTACCTCATTTTCAGGTGGATGGAAACACGAGGCATATAGTCGTCTTCTTCCCTCTTAGATGTCTCAGAACCAAAGCCTTGCAGGGGTCTCATCACAGAAGTGTCCTGAAGGAGGAGGAGGAGGAAGAAGAGAGAAGAGACGTTCTAGATCTTGGGAGATGCACTTGATCTTCACGTTCTGCTGCTAATTCTGAGCTCAAGGAGGAAAGAGATTACTTTGTTGAGTAAGATTCTCTCTTCCTGTATCCCAAGAAATTAAAACAAAAATTGACAACACAAATCAGAAAGGGTCCCAATATTTCTCACCCTATAGTCACTAACCTTTTAAGAAATAAGTATCACTTATAGTAAAATCCGTTTCCTTTGGGTAAGGTGAAGGGGATAGGGGGTCAAAAATCTCATGAGGCTAATTTCAGAAGATTCAAAGCCCTGTATTTATTTATTTAATTTTTATTTACTGGGGGTACAGTTGCTTTATAATGTTGTACTAGTTTCCGCTTTACAACAAAGTCAGTCAGCTATATGCATCCATACACCTCCTCCCTCCTGAGTCTCCTTCCCTCCTCTCCCACCCCCTGGGCCACCCCGGAACCCTGCTCTGGGCGCTCAGTGCTATAGGCAGGTTTAACTCGTGCGGTGTCCGTATGTCAACCCCAGTCTCCCGACTCGTCCCACCCCCAGCCCCAAGTGCACACAGCCGCTCTCCACCTCTGTGTCTCTGTTCTTGTCTGGCAAATAGGTTCATCTGTACCATCTTTCTAGATTCCACGTACTGCATTAATATACAATATTTGTTTTCCTCTGACTTCCTTCACTCTGTATGACGGACTCTAGATCCATTCACTTCTCTACAAGTGACTCAACTCATTCCTTTTTATGGCAAACCCCTGTGTCTAGTTATGCCCATCCAGCAGGCACTTTGAGTAGGCACCGCACGACACACTCATTCAACACTCACAGTTCTTTCAAGGCTGTATTAGTTAGCGTTGTAATACTGGAAGCTATATAACAAATACAGCCTCACGTTTCAGAGGTTTAACACAATCACCCTTAGCAGTCCATTGTGGGGGTTCCTGCTCACTGGGTGGTTTTCCTCTTAGAGGTGGCTCAGGAACCCTGGTCTGGAAGTGACACATTTCTCAGTGGTAAAAATTTGTCTTTGCATCTGGATGCAAAAGGGGCTGAGACCATGGTCGGGCAGTTCACGCCTTGGAAGAGGAAGCATGGGCTCTTGGTGGGCAGCTAGCTATCTATTTTGTAAATATCATCACCGTCATCATCCCCATTTCTGGATGGGGAAACGGAGGCTCCAGTACTTAAATAACTTACCTAAGGTCCAAGGCTGGTAAGTGATAGAGGCTGGACTTGGACCCAGGTAGTCCATTTTCAGATCCCATGTGCTTGCCGTTCTGTCTGCTATCTCACAGTGATGAGGAGCACGCAGTAACCACCGGGAAGAAAAAGAAACTATCAGACATGCTCTTGAAATTTTATTTTCACAAATAAAGCTTTTGGGACTTCCCTGACAACGCAGTGGTTAAGACTGCGTTTCTACACCAGGGGATGAGCGTTTGATCCACGATTGGGGAACTAAGATCCCACATGCCCTGCAGCTCTGCCAAAAAGAAAGAATAAAGCTTTTGAAATGAGCTAAACAAGCACTTGAGAACAAGTGCTCCCACAGTCTTCCAGGGCTCAAACGCCGCCTTCTCAGAGGCCTTCCCTGCTCCCCTTGCCTTCCAACACCGCTGCTCCCCGAGACCCTCTGTCTCTTGAGAAACTGTGCATTTTCTCCTAGCACTCTCATTATCTGAAATCAGGGGCGTACCGGTTTCCTGTGGATGGACTATGTCCCTGACTGGAATAGAAGCTTCCTGTAAGCAGGGAGCTAGTCTGTCTTGCTCTCTTTGTACCCCAGTGCCCGTCACGGAGCCTGGCGCACAGGGCCTCCTGCATAGATTTCTGTAAAATGGGCGGGTGTATCTGCAAGGCACAGACGTACCCATTCATTCATTCCCACACTCCCACCATTTATTAGTCATTCAGTCATTCAGTCCCCCTTTCTCAAATGCCTGGGCCTAATCTGGGGATTAGAATCTGATGTGTAGAGCCTACTCATTGGAAAAGACCTTGCTGTTGGGAAATATTGGAGGCAAAAGGAGAAGAAGGCAGCAGAGGATGAGATAGCTAGATATCATCGCTGACTCAGTTGACGTGAATTTTAACAAACTCTGGGAAGCGGTGGAGGATAGAGAAACCTGGTGGGCTACAGTTCACGGAGTCACAAACAGTCAGACATGACTTATTGACTGAACAACAGCAACAATAATCTGAGGATAGAGAGATGATAGTCCTTGGTCTACAGGTAACTTGTGAAACCTTGGAAGGCTTCCTGTAGGAGGTGGTATTAGAGCTGGAGGGAATATTTAATTGTGAACCAGAGAAAGGGGTGTGTCATATTACTTCTCTTGATGCTTTTACATCTTCACTTGGTCTGTAACCAAATACACTGCTCCCCTGGGCTTTGTAAACTACCATTGTTCGGCACGGAGACCAGCCTGGCTACCACTTTATGATGGCAAAGCTCCTGAACCCTATCTACAATACAAAGAATAGAAAATGGACTCACAATGGGACAAGGTGGGCTTGTCCTTTCTGTGTCTTGTAGAGGGGACGGGGGCAGGTTCTAGGTTTACAGCAAAGGGTTGGTAGCTTTCTTTAGCTTATAAATAAAACTGACCCAGTCATCCCTATGATGGCCTGCTGCTGCTGCTGCTGCTAAGTCACTTCAGTCGTGTCCGACTCTGTGTGACCCCACAGACGGCAGCCCACCTTATGACGGCCAGCCCACCTCAAATTCCTGACGTCACAGCAATGCCAATGTCACAGCTGTAAGCATAAGCGTCCCTAAGGAGAGGTCTTGTCTAGTCACTTCACTCTGCGACTCCACGGTAATGGGGCACCAGGCTCCTCTGTCCATAGGATTTCCCAGGGATGAATACTGGAGTGGGTTGCCATTTCCTTCTCCAGGAGACCTTTCTTATCCAGGTATCAAAGCCACGTTTCCTTCGTCTCCTGCCTGGGACGCTGAGTCTTCACCCCTGAGCCACCAGGGAAGCCCAGGAGGGGTGCTCAGTGCTTCTCTCAGAAATCCGGGGGCTGCTCTCCACTTTCCCCTTTTGGTTAAATCAAGGCAGTGGGTATGACAGCTACTCATTTTCTGATACAATGAACACGCTTAGATAATGTCTCAAGTGACACGCCTGCAGGAATCAAAGGGTCAGGGTCAGCTGCTGGAGAATGAGCCATTTGACCGTTCCCAGTAAGAGGCTGCTCCACGGTTAGCAGGAAGCTTTAGAACAGGAAAAGAGCAAAGGACCAGGTGTCCCAAAGACATGTGTTCAGGAATGTTTTTCTTATTACCATTGTAATAAAGCTTCAATGTCTGAAACTCAGAAAAATACAGACGTGTAGCAATGCAAACAGAAGAAAAGTAAAAATCACCCCCATTTTCAAGAGCCCAGAGATAATCAGCTTAGCATTTCGGTATCTGCTCTTTCATTCTTTATGCATGTATGTGTGTGTCTTTCTTTATAAACAGAAAGAGGATCTTTGCGTGTGTTTAGTCGCTCAGTCCTGTCCGACTCTTTGCAACCCCATGGACTGTGGCCCACCAGGCTCCTCCTCTGCCCATGGGGATTCTCCAGGGAAGAATACTGGAGTGGGTTGCCATGCCTTCCTCCAGGGGATCTTCTCAGTGCAGGGAGTGAACCCAGATCGCCCGCACTGCAGGCAGATTCTTTACTGTCTGAGCTACCAGGGGTGCTTTAGATCTTTGCAAACTGCCTTTTTCATATAATAACACACTACATATGTATAATTCCATTCCATTTCATTTGATTGACCATCTTTGATGAGACTATTTGGAATGTCTGCAGGTACTCTATGGTATGACAACATCATAGTTCATTTGACAAATCTACTCTTGGTGGATATTTTGGTTGTTTATAATTTTTTCCCATGATAACAAACACTGTAATGATTATTTCCGAAGCTCAGCATCCAGTCAAGCGGTGTGCATATTTTTAAAAGCATAACTTGTTCTTTACCAGCAAAGTGAAGTCCCAGCGGCTCTAGCTGAACAAATTAAAATAGACTAATTTAAATAAAGTGTGTGTCTGTATATAATGGTAAATACAAAAATTAAATGCTCATTTCTTCGAATAGATCTACTTCATGGGGATCATTTTGACCCCGATTCCTTTTTCATCTAACTGGAAAAAAAGGAGATGTTTGCCTGGGGAAGAGTAGGTAGGCGGAACCACCGGATTTTACCTCCTTTTGTTATTGACTAGGGTTTTTGGCTTTCTTGATCAAGAGAAATTGACCAAACGCCAGACAGGAAATTCCGGCAAGGCTTTATTGGGGCCCCTCCTGCAGCAGGGTGGAAGGAGAACAGTTTCCCTTGCTGGCTCGCTCCCCAGGGAGGCGCAAGCTGGGTCCTAATAGCCGTGTCCAGGGGTGGGGCCAGAGGCGGGGCTCGGCCGGTGTGCCCACCCCTTTGGTGACGTGTGTGCAGGGGGTGTGCTCAGCACCCCGCTGTTGCTCTTAGATTTTCGGGAGTGGCTGTTGGACTTTTTAGTTTCTTCGTTGTTCGCATTTGCCCCATCTGTGCCTGCACCCAATTATTTTCAGTCGCTTATAGTTCTTTCTGTTTCGAGTTCCAGGCAGAGACGTTTGTCCAGGTGCAAAGCTCTGCAGGACTGCCGCAAAAGGTCGAAGGTCCCAACAAGGCTCACTTTCGGGAGGCTTTTGCACCTGGAGATTTCACATAGGATTCTTAGCTGAGCTTGGGCACTTTTTTTTTTTTTTAAGATTCGCTGATACCCTTTCCCTCTTCCATCTTCTCTAAGAAGAGAAGGGGACACAGAACAAAAGGCAGCTTCCTGGGATGTCAGAGATGTACCTTCCTCAAGGGACAGACATGTTCTAGGGGAGGGCTGATGACAGCCGTTCCAGGACCAGCAGCTGGCAGCAGCTGGCACCATGAGATTCTGGCTTTCTGTATCTGTGAGTTTTCTTTCTCTCTCAATGAGCGGGTCCAGCTTCAAGTGTCAGAAATAGTTTCTTGCCAAACCAGCCTGCCAATAAAAGCTGCTCCCTTTTATGGGATAATCAGTATAGATTGGGCAGTTTACCTCCATCAGCCTGCAAAGTGGGCATCGGTATTTATTTTGCAGATGAAGAGACAGAAACTTAATGGTTAGCTAACTTACCCAGCATCACATGTTCAGGAAGTGGAAGGCTCCTAACTCAGGATCCTACTCGACTCTGATTCCAGAGCCCCTAAACTCTTGTCGCTGTGCCTCGTTGCTACTCTGGTTTATTGTCATCCTTGCGTTTTCCAGTTCATTTTACAGATAATAGAAACTCCTCAGAGTTAAGAAGATTTTAGCTACTAAAGGAATTGAGGTTTTTATTTTTTTTTTGGCTATTTGTGTTTGAAGGTTCCAGCAATGCCATTTCCTATCAATCATATATTTTAACTGTCAGAAAAACTGGAGGTAAATGCTCAGAGAATTCTGAGACATACTGACATATTCTAAATGCCTTTATCTAAAAATGTGGGTTTTTGCTTGCCCTGGTGAAAGGGACCCACCCCCTTTCAGGAATGGCCTCAGGATCCTCTGGGGGCTTTTCCTGATGTTCCTGCTCTGCCCTTCACTTCTGGATGGCAGGTCCTAGCATCCCAAGTCTGGTACTAGAGATGTGGCATCACCATGAAACGTGTACTCTTGATATCCACCTCTCCCAGACACGAGAGCCTTCTTATCACCAGTGCGCTCTGCCTTGGGCACCCAGCAGAGGAATCCAGGCTTAATTTCCTAGAACAGTGGTCCTTACTCATTCACTTCCTGCATCTGTCCAGTCCACTCAGCACCCATTAATGGGGCCTCTAAGGCCATAGATGGTTAATACAGAGTTCCAGCATGGAAGAGCCCAGTCCAGTGGAAAGAGGCTGATAGCAACCCTGAATATTTAATAGTAAAAATTTGAGAATGAATCAACAAAAGTGACATGTATCAACATGGATAAAGTTAATAAAATATAATGTTCATACAGATAACAAATAAGCACATGAAAAGATGCTCAATATTGCTGATTGTTCAGTTCAGTTCATTTCAGTCGCTCAGTTGTGTCTGACTCTGCGACCCCATGAATCACAGCACGCCAGGCCTTTCTGTCCATCACCAACTTCCAGAGTTCACCCAGACTCACGTCCATAGAGTTAGTGATGCCATCCAGCATCTCATCCTCTGTCATCCCCTTCTCCTCCTGACCCCAATCCCTCCCAACATCAAAGTCTCTTCCAATGAGTCAACTCTTCACAATGAGGTGGCCAAAGTACTGGAGTTTCAGCTTTAGCATCGTTCTTTCCAAAGAAATCCCAGGGCTGATCTCCTTCAGAATGGACTGGTTGGATCTTGCAGTCCAAGGGACTCTCAAGAGTCTTCTCCAACACCACAGTTCAAAAACATCACTCTCAGCCTTCTTCACAGTCCAGCTCACACATCCATACATGACTACTGGAAAAACCATAGCCTTGACTAGACGGACCTTAGTCGGCAAAGTAATGTCTCTGCTTTTGAATATGCTCTCTAGGTTGGTCATAACTTTTCTTCCAAGGAGTAAGTGTCTTTTAATTTCATGACTGCAGTCACCATCTGCAGTGATTTTGGAGCCCCCCAAAATAAAGTCTGACACTGTTTCCACTGTTTCCCCATCTATTTCCCATGAAATGATGGGACCGGATGCCATGATCTTCGTTTTCTGAATGTTGAGCTTTAAGCCAACTTTTTCACTCTCCTCTTTCACTTTCATCAAGAGGCTTTTTAGTTCCTCTTCACTTTCTTCCATAAGGGTGGTGTCATCTGCATATCTGAGGTTATGATATTTCTCCCGGCAATCTTGATTCCAGCTTGTGTTTCTTCCAGTCTAGCGTTTCTCGTGATGTCCTCTGCATAGAAGTTAAATAAGCAGGGTGACAATAGACAGCAGAAATGCAAATCAGAACTGTCATGAGGTACCACCTCACACTGGTCAGAATGGCCATCATTAAAAAGTCTACAAGTAACAAATGCTGGAGAGGGTGTGGAGAAAAGGGCCTCTCCTACCCTGTTGGTGGGAGTGTAAATTGGTGTAGCCAATACGGAAAACATTAGGGTAGTTCCTTAAAAAACTGAAAATAGACCTGCCGTGTGACCCAGCAAACCCACTCCTGAGCATGTCTGTGTCGAGGGCGGTAATTTGAAAAGAAACATGTGCTGCAATATTCAGTGAATATTCACTATTTACAGCAGTGAAGATGTGGAGACAGCCTAACGTCCACTGGATGGGCGCAGATGTGGTGTGTGCGCATATGTATACATATAATGAAATGCTGCTCAGCCAAAAAAGAACGAAATAATGCCGTTTGCAGAACATGGATCAACCTAGAGTTTATCACACCGAGTTAAGTAAGTCAGAAAGAGAAAGCCAGATACCATATGATACCACTTATATGCGGAATCTAAAATATGGCACAAATGAACTTATTTACAAAACAGAAACAGACTCACAGACTCAGAAAAGAAGCTTATGGTTACCAAAAGGAGATGGGGAGGGATAAATGGGGAGTTTGGGATTAGCAGATACAAACTATAGATACATATAAAATATATTAAATTATATATAAATTATTATATATAAACAAGGTCTTACTGTATAACACAGAAAACTACATTCAGCATCCTGTAATAAACTATAATAAAAAAGAATGTGAAAAAGAATAAATATACATATAACTGAATCACTTTGCTGTACACTGCAAACAGAATGTTGTAAATTAACTACTTCAATAAAGATGATATATTGAAAGCATAAAGTTCAGTAGACAAATCATAAAATGATGCATTCACTTTGGTATCATTTATGTAAAGTTAAAAATGCTAAACCATACTGCATATTGTGTGGTGACATAAACCTGTGTATGATAACAAATTTATGAGTGTGGTCACCCCAAGGAACTGCGGAGGGAGCAGGTTTCGAGGAGACTTGGATGTGGGCCTCAGTTGTATGTGACATTTTATTTCCCAAGAGAAGAGGGTCAGGCATGTTGTACACATTGCATTATTCTTAATCCATGTTTGTAATCATCAAAATTTCATTTTAAAAGGCAGATTTTTAAAATGCACTCACATGCACATCTCAATTTTGTATTTAAAAATGCATTTTGTCCATCATAGAGAAAAGATGGGAGGAAATGTTAGGTTAAACCACATGAAACTCTTATTTTCGCAGGTTATAAAATGGTCAGTTGTCAGCGATTTCATATGAGTCAACCCGATACCCTGAAACTGCAACAATCACTGTCTCTGAGAGCGGGATTGTGGATGAGTAAAAAAAATTCTTTAACGTCTTTTCAGGTTTCCTCCCGTGGTACGTTATGTTTTTCCTACCAGAAAAACTTCCCTGTGGATTGTCTGTAAAGAGAGAGAAAGCTGTCTCTCTGCTGCCCCCTTGTGGGCCCTGCAGCACAGGGCTCCTCTGCCCACGCCTGCCAGCGAGTTAATCCGCGCAGGGTGGGGTCCTGGCACAGGCGCTGATGAGGCGGCTTCAGGTGGTTTGCCCAGGTGTCTGATGATAACCACGGACACTGCGGGCAATTAGGACCGTTGGCACAGAGACACCAAACAAAGAAATTGTTCTGGAACCGTACAGATAAGTCCTGCAGCTCAAGGCCTAGCAGAGTCATTTTGAATGAGTATGAGCACCTCCTCCAGGAACCATTCCCACACCCATCACCTTTCATCACCTTCAAGGGACATTGATAAAATGGAGAAGTCAAGTGAGGGGTGAGTGGAAATAAAAACTTTTCCCTGTTAAAATTTTTCATTTTTAGAATATCACTTTATTATTAAGGGAATGTTCTTTTCAAAGAAATTGTCCCAATTTGGTCTACATTATAATAGTGAAATACTGTTTAAGAGCCAGTATTACTTCCTTAAAATTTTTATTTTATTTTATTTCAGAGTATAGCTGATTAACAGGCTTCCCTGGTGACTCAGATGGTAAAGAGTCTGCCTGCAGTGCGGGAGACCTGGGTTCGATGCCCGGGTTGGGAAGATCCCCTGGAGAAGGGGATAGCAGCCCACTTCAGTATTCGTGCCTGGAGGAGTCCATGGACAGAGGAGCCTGGTGGGATACAGTCCCCGGAGTTGCAAAGAGTTGGACACGACTGAGTGACTGACATACATATAGCCAGTTAACAATGTGATAGTTTCAGGTGGACAGCAAAGGCGCTCAGTCATACACATACATGTATCCGTTCTCACCCCAATTCCCCTCCCATTCAGGCTGAAAAATCTGTGTCTTTTAATCCCCTCAAGAGCCAGGCAAAATATTCTGTTTAGTTGCCAGAAAAATTAACAATGTAGGATACTGAGCTATTTACTTTACATGTAAATGTAATTTGGTGACTGCAGCCATGAAATTAAAAAACGCTTGCTCCTTGGCGGAAAAGTTATGACCAAACTAGACAGCATATTAAAAAGCAGAGACATTACTTTACCAACAAAGGTCCGTCTAGTCAAGGCTATGGCTTTCCCAGTAGTCATGTATGGATGTGAGAGTTGGAATATAAAGAGCAACAAAGAATTGATGCTTTTGAACTGTGGTGTTGGAGAAGACTCTTGAGAGTCCCTTGGACTGCAAGGAGATCCAATCATTTCATCCTAAAAGAGATCAGTCCTGGGTGTTCATTGGAAGGACTGATGTTGAAGCTGAAACTCCAATACTTTGGCCACCTGATGTGAAGAGCTGACTCATTTGAAAAGACCCTGATGCTGGGAGAGACTGGGGGCAGGAGGAGAAGGGGACGACAGAGGGTGAGATGGTTGGATGCCATCACTGACTCAGTGTACATGGGTTTGGGTGGACTCCGGCAGTTGGTGATGGACAGGGAGGCCTGGTGTGTTGCAGTTCATGGTGTTGCAAAGAGCTGGACACAACTGAGTGACTGAACTGAACTGAATATACTTTTATATAAAAATTTATATAAATAATGTATATATGTATTTATATATTTATATCAGTTTTATAGCCATTTAAGGGAAAGTGGAGAAAGTCAGCAGTGGTGAGGTGGAGGAAAAGGAGAAGTAAGGGAGAGAGGAGGCAGGAAGCTAATATTTAACTGATTGGGAACTTTCTTAGGGTTGTGATATTACCATCTCAGGAAAACTCAGAGAAAGAGCCAGTGCTGCCCTCATTTCTGGGATGAGGAAACCGCAGCTTGATGGAAAGCAGGGCTGGTCACACAGGCGGCTGTCAGCAGACACGGGACTGGGACCTAATTCAGCCTGACTGCTCCGAAAGTCTTTTCTTTTTCATCTACCCTATGCTGAGGGAGTGAGACAAAGGAGGCACTGGAGACTCAGAGAAAGACGACAAGAGAGGAAAATGAGAAGGACTGGAGGCACCCAAGGGGAGCAGCCACCACCAAGAACAGGGGCCACAAAGGGAAAGAGGCAGAGGGGTGACAAGGCTTCACGCGTGTGGGCACACATGCACACCGCCACCACTGCCGGGGTCCAGCCCCGGTGGATCCAGGGTAATTCAAAGCAGGGATGGTATGGCGAGGGAAAATCTTATTTATTTAGAAATATAAAAGAAATTAAGAAGAAATAGTATAGTAGGAAAATTTAGTGGAGAAAAGATGCCGCATAACTTGGTTTATGTGGAAAACCAATAAAGTTCCAAGACAAGGAACTTGCACCGTCTACGTTAGGCCACCGGCGTCCTCTTGAATAGCAGGGGGTGCCCCACCTTGGGCTCCCTCGCACGTGGATCTTAGAAGCCGGGGTAAGTAAGTAGACATGGTGAGCCTCCATGTCCCAGATGGGAATTCAGCCAGAAAATAGAGTAAAGACACGGGGGAAACCAGTCCAGTGACTGGCCCATCCTCTGTTGATCAGAAGGCCTTTTATAATTTTGATTATATATAGAGATCAATGGATAATATAAAATTATGCAGCTTCAGCAGCCCTTACTTTTATCGAGACCAGGCTTTCTCTCTGCATACCTAGCTGTATACACAAGTCTTAGGTGATTTACATCATCTTCTGGCCAGAGGGCCAATTAACATTTTACAGCCCTTTTTCTGATAAGGGTTTGTCAACCAGAAGACTTATTTGGTCTAACAGTGTTGTTCTTCCCAAAGTCTGGTGCCACTCTCAGAAAGCACTAAATAAAGTTACATTCTTACATAGCAAAGATACAACAATTTATAACAAGTAAAAGGAGTACAGTGATTTATAAAGAGAAAAGTAATTAACTCAAAAGTCTAGTGTTGCTAACATCAAAACTACTATATACCTATTTCTGCATCCTGATTACATTGATTGATATCCTCCCAGGTGCCTAAAAGATAAAGAACATGGAGGCCTGGCAGCAATCATTGAGTCAACAGTGAAAACCCGTCACCAATATAATTTTTAGCTCTTTAGAAAAGGCTCTGCATCTTTAATATGCTTTAAGCTTTGTGCCTCTTTGGGGGGCTGTAAGCAATTCACAAGTTGTAAAAAGTCCGGGGGAACCTGTCAGGCAAGTTAGAGAGCCATCAAAGGAGTTTGAGCTGAAACATTCCTTTCATATGCAGGAGACTGTTAACTGGAACCCTAAGTTACTTCCTTTTAGAGGCAGAAGAGCGGAAAGCACAGTACAATAAAATCAGGCCGACTCTGGTTTTGGGGGGTAGATGTTCAGGAAAACTCAAGGGGAACCCCTGAAGCCAGATCACGCCTTTGCGTATGTCAGGCTTCCTTCCTCATGACCTTTGCCATGGCGGGATTCCTCACACGGCCTCCGGCACACCACCACCAGCAGACACAGAGGACGCCCGGGAGAGACAGAGAAAAAAAAAGACAAAACATTTATTTGACTGTGTCAGGCGGGCTCTTGGTTGTGGCATGTGGGAATGACCAGAGATCGAACCCAGGCCCCTTGCATTGGGAGCGCAGAGTCTTAGCCACGAGACTAAGACCTTTGCTGAATAACATTCTTCCCTGTGGCCTGCTAAGAGACAGAAGACAAGGCAGTTACACCGTGCTGCGTTGCCACGGCATCAAGCACAAAGGATGAAATGAAAGACCTGGCTTTGGTGCTCTCTTCCCTGATCTTGCCCTCTGAGACGCTGCCCACCAGCCAGCTGCACAGAGTGTCCACCTCGCCCAGGTGACCACGCAGAGTGGTTCTGGGAGGCGGGGCGAGGGGACGTGCTTTGTCCTGGGTATCCGATGTCTACATATCCGCTGCATGCCCATCAAATGGGCATTTGACGTGTCATCAAATTTAGTACTGAAAAAGTCTGTGACAGTTTGGACATGGCTGTGTGGCCACTCGATTTTGCTTAGAAGCCATGTCCTGGGACTTCCCTGGTGGTTCTCTGGTCGACCCTGCCCTTCCTGTACAGGGGCCATGGGTTCTGCCCCTGGTTGGGGAACTAAGATGCTGCCCGCTATAGGGTGGCCAAAAATTAAAAACAAAGAAACAAGAAAGCCAGGTCCTCACAGGAAGAGCAACTTAGCAATACAGTGAGATGGATCTGAGGGTAGTACAGAGGGAAGGGCAAGAAAGCAAGATGCTAAGAACGCTTAGAAGACTCAGGGAAAAGCAATCTGCTTATCACCAATTCATCTTACCTAATAAAGCAGGTCCCCGAAACTCTACTGAGCTCAGTGTGAAGGAAAGAATAGATTTTATTAGTTCAGTAAAAGCAATTTTGTTACATATACAAAATATGCAACCATATTGCACTCATTAAAAAAATAACATATAAAGTAAGTGCACTACCGGTCTCTCCTCCCTCCTCATTCCTGTCAATTTGGTCTTTATCTTTCCAGACCTTCTTTTCCACATATTTAAGAATAGCCAGCACGGACTTCCCTGGCGGTCCAGTGGTTGAGAATCCTCCTGCCAATGCAGGCGACACGGGTTCCACCCCTGGTTGAGGAGCTAAGATCCCACACATGTCAGGAACACTGAAGCCTGTGTTCAGGCGTCTAGAGTAACTACGCTCGAGCCCGTGTTCCGTATCAAGAAGCAGAGAAGCAGTTAGGGGCAGCCCACGCACAGCAGCAAAGACCCAGCAGAGCCCGCAGTAAGCAAATATAAACAAAGAAAATAAAGACCGAACAGCCAGCCTCTGTACCTGGGAGTTTCCCACCCATGAATTCAGCCAACGGTGGATCCGAGGTTGGTTGCATCTGCGAGTGGGGAGACCGCGGTTACACAGGAAGGACTGTGTTACAGCCACGTGATATGATGGGTCTGCGTGCCTGTGGGTTTGCAGCCACAGGGGTCCTGGAGCTGTCTTCCACATATTCCGAGGAGGGACCATACACACGCATAGCAGGAAACATCCGGTTCTTCTGTTTTGTTGTTTTTACAAAGATTAGTGGAGTGGACTGCTTTGCCACATGCCTTGCCACTCTACCAACATTCAGGAGAGCTACCCGTGCGAGCTCGTCCAGACCTGCCTCCCTTTCCCTGCACCGTTCTTTTGAATGGTTGCCTAGTGTTTCACAGATGACTGCCTCATAGTTGCAGAGGCTCTTTGCCTACTGATGGGTTTTGCTCTATTTCTGATCACTTTCTCTTACTCACCGCTATGCCACCTCCTAGTGCTTGTGTGCGAGATTAGTTTCAGAACAGTTAACGAGACGGAATATTTCTAAGTCACCAGGCATTTAAATGTACCAGAGACTGCCCAAATTGCCCTCCCAGTGGCCAGACTAGTTTATGTCCCAAGAGTAGTGTGTGAGATTTCTCATTTCCCATACTCTCACTGTATATTCCTGCAAGTCTTAAAACTGCTTCTCTTCACTAAAATTCTACTTTCTTGTTGTTAAGTCATTAAGTCATGTCTGAACTCCTAGTGCTTGTGTGCGAGATTAGTTTCAGAACAGTTAACGAGACGGAATATTTCTAAGTCACCAGGCATTTAAATGTTACCAGAGACTGCCCAAATTGCCCTCCCAGTGGCCAGACTAGTTTATGTCCCAAGAGTAGTGTGTGAGATTTCTCATTTCCCATACTCTCACTGTATATTCCTGCAAGTCTTAAAACTGCTTCTCTTCACTAAAATTCTACTTTCTTGTTGTTAAGTCATTAAGTCATGTCTGACTTAATGTGACTTTGTGACCCTATGGACTGCAGCACACCAGGCTTCCCTGCCCTTTGCCTCTCATGGAGTTTGCTCAAACTCATGTCCATCAAGTCAGTGATGCCATCCAACCATCTCATCCTGTCGCTCGCTTCTCCTCTTGCCCTCAATCTTTCCTGGCATCAGGGGCTTTTCCTATGAGTCAGCTCTTTGCATCAGGTGACCAAAGTATTTGGCACTTCAGCTTCAGCATCAGTCCTTCCAATGAATATTCAGGGTTTATTTCCTTTAAGACTGACTAGTCACACTAAACACTTTTTTACAGTTAATTTTATTTGGCTGTGCTGGGTCTTAGTTGTAGCACATGTGGTCTTCAATCTTCCTTGTGGCACAAGGGATATTTTCAGTTGCAGGATATGGGATCTAGTTCCTTGACCAGGAATCAAACCTGAGGCCTTTGCATTGAGAGCATGGAGGCTTAGCCATAGGACCAGTAGGGAAGTCCCTGCTGCTGCTGCTAAGTCATCACACTTAAAAAAAAAAAACTAATTTGGACTAAATGCCAGTCAATGAGGTTCAATGATTCTTTTAATTAATTCTGGAGAAGCTAGAATTAGAACATTCATTTTAATTCACTAGTCCTCCCTTCCTTTGGCCTTTAGATATAATATATAAGCAGTATTGACTTTCACTCAAAGGGGGACATTGTTAAACACAGGCCTGTGATGACAAAAGAAAGACAAGCTCTTTCAAAATTCTAGGCCTGGCCTGACAGGTCAGGGGCTTGTGCAAGAAAAGATTTTACAAGAAGGGCTGTAACAGGGAAGAACTAACCTGACTGCATATTAGATCTGCTTTTTACCTTAGCCTTTGGTTTGATTGCTTTTGCTTCCAGTTAAGAATGTTGCCTGTAGCCTGCAACACACAAGACAGCCCCTTCGCAAGGCTCTGCCCTTTAAGTGTGTAACACTTTTCTACTCATATAGAGGAAAAACGTCGCAGAATAGAGAATAAGATTTGTCACATTGATGGTTTACAGGAATATTGGGACCTGTGTGGAGAGCTGCAAGAACAAAGGACTTCTACACTAAGACGTCTGAAAAACCAACTAAGACCCTCTCTCACCTTGTCTTTGAACATGGCTTGCTGAAACCCTTCTAGGAGTTTGGAGTTTTGGGGGCTCAAATCACCCATCTCCTTGGGGCTTCGTAGGTGGCATTAGCGGCAAAAAACCTGCCTACCAAAGCAGAAGATGCAGGAGACACTGGTCTGATCCCCTGGGAAGATCCCCTGGAATAGGAAATGGCACTCTGCTCCAGTATTCTTGCCTGGACAATTCCGGGGACAGAAGAGCCTGGTGGGCTATAGTCCACGGGGGTGCAGAGAGCGGGACACGACAGAGTGCCTGAGTGTGCGTGCACACACGCACTCGCATCTGCTTGCACGGCCCTCAGTAAAGCTTTCTCTGCTCCAGACTCTGGTGTCTTGGCTTGCTTGGCCTCACTCTGCACTGGGCGCAGGAACCTGTGCTTGACGCGCGAGTCTTTGTGATTGCCAGTATTTCCGTAGGTTCTGCCTTTCCGTGTGTTTGGTGGAACTCTTCTTTTGTGGAAACTCTTCTTTCCTGGTTTCTGAGATTTGCAATGTCACTGTTTGCCCCGAGCCCAGGAGTTTTCCACAGAGGGACGATTCAAACAGCTTAACTATGCTGGTGCCTACTGCTGACATGGGGCTTAACATTTTTATGTCATTTTACAACGCTTCCTCCCATTCTAACGTTATCTTAGTCGTTTTGCAGAATAGAAAGCTGAGATTCAGAAGTTAAATAACTCATCTAAAATGAAACCAGGATAGAAACCCAGGCCTACCAGCCTCTAAATCTTTATGATGCACTTTAACACAGAGTAAGTGCAGATAGTAGCCATATCTGACAACAGATACAGTAGAAAGCCTGTATCGACAACAATTATGGGCAAGGTAAGGGAGTTAATAATGAAATAAATTCAGGTGTTTTGTAGAGGGCTCTCCATAGTTTAAGAAAAAGTTATATGTGTGCTATAACACAGTGGTTAAGAGCATATACTCTGGACCTAGGTGGCCTGGCTTCAAATCCTATCTCTGCCACTTCCTGGCTGTGTGACTTTGAGCAAGTTACTCAACCTTTCTGTGCCTCAGTTTTCTCACCTACAAGGTGGGGATTAAAAATAACACACGTTTCAGTAGGTCAGACAGAGAAACATAAATATCATATGATATCACTTACACGTGGAATCTAAACAAAGAGTACGAATGAATTTCCTACAAAACAGAAACAGAGTTATAGATGTAGAAAACACATTTATAGTTATCAGGGAATAAGGCAGGGGAGGGATAGACTGGAAGACTGCGGTTGACACATCAGTTCAGTTCAGCTCAGTCGCTCCGTCGTGTCCGACTCTTTGCGACCCCATGAATTGCAGCACACCAGGCCTCCCTGTCCCTCACCATCTCTCAGAGTGCACGCAGACTCACGTCCGTTGAGTCCGTGATGCCATCCAGCCATCTCATCCTCTGTTGTCCCCTTCTCCTCCTGCCCCTAATCCTCCCAGCATCAGAGTCTTTTCCAATGAGTCAACTGTTCGCATGAGGTGACCAAAGTACTGGAGTTTCAGCTTTAGTATCATTCCTTCCAGAGAAACCCCAGGGCTGATCTCCTTCAGAATGGGCTGGCTGGATCTCCTCGCAGCACTACTAAAAGTAAAATAGACAACGCAAGGCTGCATGGCACAGCGCACCAGCTTTACTCCACACTCTGTAACGGCCTGTAGGGGCAAAGAACCTAAAACAGAGTGAATGCATGTATGTGGATGACAGACTGACTGTGCTGCGTGCCTGAGACTAGCACGACATTGTACATTAGCTCTCAGTTCAGCTCACTTTAGTCGCTCAGTCTTGTTCTGACTCTATGAAATCCCATGGACTGTAGTCCGCCAGCCTGCTCTCTCCATGGGGATTCTCAAGGCAAGAATACTGGAGTGGGTTGCCATGCCCTCCTCCAGATGAGGAATACTCAGTTCAGTCCAGTCACTCAGTCGTGTCTCTTTGCGACCTCAGGGACTGCAGCACACCAGGCTTTCCTGTCCGTCACCAACTCTTGGAACTTCCTCAAACTCGTGTCCATCGAGTCAGTGATGCCATCCAACCATCTTATCCTCTGTCGTCCCCTACTCTTCTTGTCTTCAGTCTTGCCCAGCTTCGGGGTCTTTTTCAGTGAGTCAGTTCTTTGTATCAGGTGGCCAAAGTATTGCTTTTTCAGCTTCAGCATCAGACCTTCCAATGAATATTGATGTATGTACTCCTTTCCCAATTTGGAACCAGTCCATTGTTCTGTGTCCGGATCTAACTGTTGCTTCTTGACCTGCATATGGATTTCTCAGGAGGTGGATCAGGCAGTCTGGTATTCCCATCTCTTGATGAATTTTCCACAGTTTGTGGTGATCCACACAATTCAAGACGTTAGTGTAGTCAATGAAGCAGAAGTAGATGTTTTTCTGGAAGTCTCTTGCTTTTCCTATGATTCAGTGGATGTTGGCAATTGGATCTCTGGTTCCTCTGCCTTTCCTAAATCCAGCTTGAACATATGTGAGTTCTTGGTTCATGTACTGTTGAAGCCTAGCTTGGAGAATTTTGAGCATTAGTTTGCTAGTGTGTGAAATCAGCTATACTCCAGTAAAATTTTTTTTTAAAAGTCCAGTTTCAAAAACCCCCCACAAATTTTACTGGGTTGTTGTAATGATTAAATAAGGTAGTATTTGGAAAGCAATAGAATAATGCCTTGTTCATTCCAATTCCAAAGAAAGGCAATGCCAAAGAATGCTCAAACTACCGCACAATCGCACTCATCTCACATGCTAGTAAAGTAATGCTCAAAATTCTCCAAGCCAGGCTTCAGCAATACATGAACCGTGAACTCCCTGATGTTCAAGCTGGTTTTAGAAAAGGCAGAAGAACCAGAGATCAAATTGCCAACATTCGCTGGATCATGGAAAAAGCAAGAAAGTTCCAGAAGAACATCGAATTCTGCTTTATTGACTATGCCAAAGCCTCTGACTGTGTGGATCACAATAAACTGTGGAAAATTCTGAAAGAGATGGGAATAACAGACCATCTAACCTGCCTCTTGAGAAACCTATATGCAGGTCAGGAAGCAACAGTTAGAACTGGACATGGAACAACAGACTGGTTCCAAATAGGAAAAGGAGTACGTCAAGGCTGTATATTGTCACCCTGCTTATTTGACTTCTATGCAGAGTACATCATGAGAAACACTGGGCTGGAAGAAACACAAGCTGGAATCAAGATTGCCAGGAAAAATATCAATAACTTCAGATATGCAGATGATACCACCCTTATGGCAGAAAGTGAAGAGGAGTTAGAAAGCCTCTTGATGAAAGTGAAAGACAAGAGCAAAAAGTTGGCTCAAAGCTCAACATTCAGAAAACGAAGATCATGGCATCCAGTCCCATCATTTCATGGGAAATAGATGGGGAAACAGTGGAAAAGAAACACAAGCTAGAATCAAGATTTCCTGGAGAAATATCAATAACCTCAGATATGCAGATAACACCACCCTTATGGCAGAAAGTGAAGAAGAGCTAAAAAGCCTCTTGATGAAAGTGAAAGTGGAGAGTGGGAAAACGTTGGCTTAAAGCTCAACATTCAGAAAACGAAGATCATGGCATCTGGTCTCATCACTCATGGGAAATAGATGGAGAAACAGTGGAAACCATGTCAGACTTTATTTTGGGGGGCTCCAAAATCACTGCAGATGGTGTCTGCAGCCATGAAATTAAAAGATGCTTACTCATTGGAAGTTATGACCAACCTAGATAGCATATTCAAAAGCAGAGGCATTACTTTGCCGACTAAGGTCCGTCTAGTCAAGGCTATGGTTTTTCCAGTGGTCATGTATGGATGTGAGAGTTGGACTGTGAAGAAGGCTAAGCGCCGAAGAATTGATGCTTTTGAACTGTGGTGTTGGAGAAGACTTGAGAGTCCCTTGTACTGCAAGGAGATCCAACCAATCCATTCTGAAGGAGATCAGCCCTGGGATTTCTTTGGAAGGAATGATGCTAAAGCTGAAATTCCAGTACTTTGGCCACTTCATGCGAAGAATTGACTCGTTTGAAAAGACTTTTTGATGCTGGGAGGGATTAGGGGCAGGAGGAGAAGGGGACGACAGAGGATGAGATGGCTGGATGGCATCACTGACTCCATGGATGTGATTCTGAGTGAACTCTGGGAAATGGTGATGGACAAGGAGGCCTGGCGTGCTGCGATACATGGGGTTGCAAAGAGTCGGACACAACTGAGTGACTGAACTGAACTATCATATGACAGACACAGTACAAGACAGTGTATGATGAAATGTATGGTATAAACTTTGTGGTAAACCAGGTGAGATGTCATTATGTGGGATCACTATGAATGGGAAGCAATGGGGATAGCTCCTATAGAATGTTAAATTGGCTGAACTGGAAAGGAATCTTAGGCAAGAGGTTATATGGAGTAAAGTAGACGGGAGATTTTTAAATGGGGAAAGTGACATCAGGTAAAATGAAGTGAGAGGGCAGTGAAGAAACTGGCCAATTTATATGGCATGATGGGAACCATGAACCACTCTTAGTTTTTCTCCTTTTTCTAAACTTTCTGTACCACAGCTACATGGCTTATTGTAGGAGCATATTTATAAGTAAGAGAAAATCTAATTGGACTGAAGTGGGGGAACCGTAGATAAGGTGAATAAATGTTTTAGTGCGAATATACATGGAGCTGCTTGTAATAAAAAAGGCCCCAAAATACAGTTGTGTAAAAAAAAGAAGATTGAAATTTATCTCTCTTACACAAGTAAGTTCAGATATAGGCTCGAAGACCAGGACTGGAAGACTGCTTTGTACCACAAGGTCATCGAGAAACCACAGTTCCTTTGTCTATTGTTCTCATCCTACGACCTCATCACGCATAAGGTCCATTCCATGAAAAGGGTAAGAGGAAGGTGGCAAGAAGCAACTTTCCTGTAAGAGCGTCACCCGGAAGGTGCACACATCACCACTGCTCCCATAGTCAGGCGTCTCACTGGCCTCACCTGGAGAAGCTTGGAAAAGGGGGTTTTAATTGGGACGTCATGTGGCCGACTAATCTTTAGGGAGTCTGCCACTCAGAAGAAGAGAGTTTGTCTCATGCTTTCATTTAAAGATGAGACAAACTGAGTTATAAATATAGAGCCCAATTTTATACCCATCAGCTGTGCTATCTGTTTGCCTCTTTTTCTGAAAACAATGCATTGTAGGATTATGATAAGAACCTAATAAGTTCCTGAATATCAGTTTATTTGCCAAGGTGCTTTGTGCATAGTTGATGCTTCTTCCTATATCTACCACCCACCCCCACCTTCTTCAAAAACTTATAGTAACAAATTCAAGGAAAAACCAGTCATTGGTTGCATACCAGGCATCACTTGTCTGGCCTGATTGCTGTATGGGCTTCATCAGTCTACTCTCTGGCCACTTCCTCTCCATTCCTTTGTCCACAACTAACCAGTCATTTTGCTAAAATACACTCTTAAATATATCAATAATAGCAAATAATTATTATTATTTATTTTAGTATTGTGGCTACTTATCACCATCATCCCAAAGATGAAAACTAATAATAGACCCCAATTTTATAGATTTGAAAACTTGGACAGAGAGAATGTAAGTAACTAAAGCAAAAATCACATAGAAAGTAACCAGCAGAAGCTGGATACAGATTTGTGTAACTTCAAAATCTATATTCTTAAGCATTCACTGCCCTTACCTCTCATTCAGTTTTCTAGCTAGAAGCAAAACAAGATCCAAATTATTTCATTTGACATTAAGATATTCTTGGTCTAGTTCACAGTATCTTGTCAGGCTTGTTTCCCCTTTTCCTACATAAACAAAAATGTGTGTGTTTGTTTGTTTGTTTGCAGGACGTATGCTAGTCTTCAGTCCCCTTGTGTGTTCCCTACTTTCCCTCGTTTGATAATTTATTGTATAGAATGGTAATACTAATAAGAACTGTTTACTTATCTGTATGCTCCATTAGATTGGGGGCATCTTAAACTTCAGGGCCTATACCCCCAGCAACAGGCCTTGACCTACCATAGGGTTCGTGCTCTTTAATGAACCTATACTGTAGTCAGAAAAGAGAGCTCATTTGTTCCTGAAAGCCCACATTTCCCTGTCTTTGCATTTGTGTATGCCATTCCCACAGTCTCTAAAACCTTTGCCTTCACAATACACGTCCTTTTGCCGGTACCCTGACCTTCATTTATAGTCTGGCCCAAATATCATGTCCTCTTGGACACTTTCTCCCATATCTTGAGCGGAAATTGTTCTCTTTCAATAGCTTCATGCCCCTTGCCCCAGAATGGTGACATATATCATCTTCTTCTATGCATTAGTTTTTTTTTTCTGCAGTCAGCTTTCCCCAGGAGGCTTTGACACTTCAGGAAAACACCATAGCATAGTGATCTGTGTATTGCCCCCACATATAGCAATGTCAGAAGGTGCCTGTCAACTCCAAACCGTTTCATAAAAACCTGTTGGACTGAACTTGAATTTGATTTCCACAGGCTGTTCTCAGAATCCTAATATAATCCCAAGAACTACCAGTTTGACCAGCATTCTTAGCAGGAGTTTGTGGACCTCAGGGGACTGGTGAACTGCATTTATGCGTAAATGGATTCATGTGTACAGGATTTTCCTTTACCAGATCCTTGACATACTCTATATTCAAATGATTTTATTGCTTAAAAAATTGTGTAAAATGCCATGAAGTTTTATTTCCTATGTCCTTAGGTTTCTTTTTTTGTGCTTTATTGGATAGAAGCACTTTTTAATTATAAAAGCAATACAAATACATTGAGTGACACATTTTTAAATATAATTTAATAAGTAAGAGAGGATCTTAGTCCTCCTTGTCTTCAACACACACACATACACACACACACCAGTGAGTGTTAGAGCAACAGACGCTGTCACTGCTAGTGGGAGTAAGAATTGGTGCACTCTCCCTTTTTAACTTTTCTCTTTTTGTGTCTTTGTCTGTTGGTTTTTGGGTTTAAGAACTTAGATAAAGTCGTATCTTCCTCAACTTTATATTTCATGGTTCAGTGTCTTGTCTCACTAACTTCACACTTCTAATTTTTTTGTCCTAAACATTTATTTTGCTCTATGTTATTATTTAAGTGCTTAATCTTACATGTGGGAATTTTATCCTTCATATGAAATTTCCTGTAACCTATCACCTTTATTTGCCTCTTATAGTTACTATGCTATTCCTTTTCTGTTTAATTTTCTGTTTTCATCTCTTAAGCCTGTTTTAGCCTCCTGAACCACCTTTTTTACACTGCTGTGTTAATTTCTACTATACAGCAAAGTGATTCAGTTTATATATACACTTATTTATATACATATATTCTTTTTGGTATTCTTTTTCACTGTGGTTTATCACAGGATACTGCATGTAGTTCCCTGTGTTATGCTGCAGGACCTTGTTGGGTTTCCACCCTATATATAATAGTTTGCACCTCCTAACCCTAAGTTCCCACTCCATCCATCTCCCATGCCCCACCTCAGCAACCACACATCTGTTCTCTATGCCCAAGTCTGTTTCTGTTTTGTAGATAGCTTCATTTACATTATATTTTAGATTCCACATATCAGTGATACCATATGGTATTTGTCTTTTTCTAACTTACTTCACTTGGTATGACATTCTCTAGGTCCATCCATGTTGCCGCAAATGGCATTATTTCATTCTTTTTATGACTGAGTAGTATTTCGTTGTACATATGTACCACCTTTTCTTTAGCCATTCATCTGCCGATGGACATCTAGGTTGTTTCCATGTCTCAGCAATTGTGAGTAGAGCTGCTGTGAACATAAGTGTGCATGTATCATTTTGAATTATAGTTTTGTCCGAAAGTGTGGCAGGAGTAGGATTGCTGGTCACATGGCAATACCATGTTGTTTTTTAAGGAAACGCTGTACTGTTTTCCATAGTGACTGGGCCTTCTTACATCCCCACCAACAGTGTGGGAGACCAACAACCTTATTTTTAACCTCTTTTTTTCCCTTATATTGTCCCTTTCTTAACTTGTTTATTATTGTAATTGGAGTGTATTCTCTGTCTTACAAAATCTGGGACTTACGCTTACCTCCCAGTAAAGCCATTGGCACAGTGACTGGCATGGTTACTTAAGAATTGGTAGACATCACCATCATTGGTACCAGGACTGCAGGAGGTCATTTGATGTATCCATGTTTACACTGTTGATTGCACCATAAAAATGTTTGATCTACTTCTTTTGCACTAGAAATATACTTGGGCAGAAAGTTCTAAGTGATAGAACTCTATAGAAGTTCATTTCAGTAAACACTAATGGAATGTCTAATCCCTTCCAAGAACAAGCTGAGTGAGGTTCCAGATTGTATCCATTGTCAGTAAGGAGTTCTTTAGTTTAAACTGAGTTTTTCAGCCATTACAAAAATATTTTTACTATATATTCTAAAATAGTCAAGAAATCCTTTCTAAAGTAAAACCTAAGAAGTTCACCCAGGCATTCAGCACAGTGAAATAAAATGTCTTGATTTAAGAGATCCATTCCTGCCATTTCTTAGAATAAAGACATGTACTTTAAAGGCAGACCAGACTGAGATGGAATCCTGGCTCTTCTCTTTATAACAAGACAGACTTACTGTGCTGATGATGAGCAAACACAGCTGGAAGACTCTGGACCAAAAGAACGATGGAAGGATTGAGTTCAGGCTTGGCCTTTAGCATGGGAGCTTGGTGGTAGAATGAGACTAAATCCATGGTATCCGCTTTGATGGGGCGCTGGTGTCCAGGGCATTTGGAGTGACATGGGGGAGCATCAGTCATGGCTGGTGGAAAGATGGGGCCATCGACACCTGGAGGATATACGTGCTTCTGCTTGATACCACAGCCTGCAGCAGGACACAGTCCTGCACACTGGGGGCAGAGGCAGGGCCTATCTAGATTGCTGTCTTGAGTAAACATGTCAGGGAAGACATTGATTAATGACTGTTGACTTCAGTCCAAATCATATTTGCACATACCTGCACATTTGTGTACACTCCTGACCCACCCACCCACTCTTCCATTCTCTTTTTCTCCTCTCCCCCCAGATCCCTCACCCTCAGTCTCACATTCTTTTTCTCACATCCACTAAACTCTAAGTTCCTATCACCATCCTAGGTCAATGGCTTTGTTCTTAAATCTTACATAATGCCTGGAAAGTTTCACCAATGTGCAATAGCTTTGCAACCTTGGCTAAGTTACTTCTTGCCGAAAAACAAGGAAAATCATTGCTGCCACAGGGCAGTTGTAGGTTAAATGAGATAAAACATGAAAGGTAGTTAGCATGGCACCCAGTAGATGTGGTTGTCTGTGACCACCAGGGCCTTTCTCCCCACGTCACCCCTGTGCTCTTGTCCTGTCTTTCACCATGAACAAGCACACCCACATCCCTTTGCACACAGAGCCCATTCATTCCCCAGAGACTAGAGCGGCTATCTGCCAGGGACCAGGGAACAAAGTGCCTTTCACATTTCTGTTCTCATTTTTCTCCATAGAATCCTTTGAGGGAAAGAATTATCTTCTCACTTTACAACTAGGGAACTGAGACTCAAAAAAAAGAAAAAACTAAGCAATTTTCCCTGGAGCTCACAGCTAATCAGCCACAGAGTTAAGACTTAACACTCAGCTCCAGAATCAGTGTGCTCTTCTCCCAGCTTCATGAATTTTCTGTCACCTAAAACATGTTAAAGAAAAGGACATTCTCTCCTGGTTAAGCGGATGTGATTTACTAAGAAGTCCATGTTCACTAACCACATCTCTGCCTTCTCTGGTAAGGCACATGGGCTGAATTCTACCCTTTACTAGACAGGAAGATACTTGAGGTTAGATACCTTGTTTATCTTGTTAAATCTTTATGCCTTGTTCTTAGGACGAATGGTGGATAGGAAGTCGAACATATGAGTGAATGCTTATAAGGAATGTCCATGTCCTATAGTAGATTCGACCTGAGGCTAGTTGAGAAGAGGAGAATTGGAAACAGAAACATTCCCATCAAACCTGGGTGCATAACAGGGATGTGTGCGCGCGCACACACACACACACACACACACACACACCCTTCCTGTCCCCATCCAAGCTCCCACAGCCACACATACTCTACGTTCCATGACACACAGACATGCGCATATTCTATGACTATTTTTACTATTTTTTAGTTTGTGAAGAAATACGGGAACCTTTTTAGCCTGGAGCTCGGTGACTTGCCTTCAGTTGTTATAACTGGATTGCCCTTAATCAAAGAAGTCCTTGTCCACCAGGACCAAAACTTTGTGAACCGCCCCATAACCCCTATTCGAGAACGTGTTTTTAAGGAAAATGGTAAGTTTCTTGGCTAATATAATATGTGTACGTTTGATATTCTTATAGTCTGTGAAAGGTACTTTTGTTTCTGTAATTCTCCAACACTCCCAGGGACTAGGCCCCTCATAAGTTCCTGCCCCTTAAGGAAGCTGAGTGCCCACATTTCCCTGTTGAAGGTACCTCCTCAGGGCACCTGGCAGGGTCCACCCTAATGTCAGGGATTTGGGCAAAGTGACATCACCTGCATGAACTCTGGATGCTTTGATAAATAAGTATCCTCATTCGCTCAGTGATGTGATGTGTTTTTTAAGCAGAGGAAAGGCAATGAACTCTCAGGCTCTCTTTCTCCACTCAGATCTCTTCCCCTAGGAAAATGGATGTGGATCAGCTTCCTCCCCCTCTTGATTATGTGATCCCTTCTTTGTCTCACTTCTTGTGATCTGTTGTGAAGGCTGTGCCTTACAAGATATCTCGAGCCTTCCATTTTTGTTAGGAGGGTTTGGGGTTTCCCTGGTGGCTCAGTGGTGAAGAATCTGCCGGCCAATGTAGGAGACATGGATTCTTCTGGGAAAATCCCACATACCGCGGAGCAGCTAAGCCTGTGCACCGCAAATGCTGAAGCTGTCCTCTGCAAAAAGAGAACCACTACAGTGAGAAGCCGTGCACTGCAGCTGGAGAGCAGCCCCTGCTTGTCCCAGCTAGACAAAAGCCCGCAGCACTGAAGACCCAGCAGAGCCTAAATAAAATCATTGAAAAGAAAAAAGAAGGGTTTAGCATAAATGCTTAAAATGATTATTCAATTTATACATTTAAAAATCTAATCGAAAAGCTCAAATATATTCTACGAAAGCACCATATTATTCACGTGCCTCTCAATTTCTCTTTGAAATACTTTACCCATTAACTCTGCATCCATTCATGGTGATTATTTGCCACATGAAACCTGGTGGAAGGCACCAGTGACAGAACAGTGAGGAGAATGACAAAGTCCTTATTTTTGTGTAACTTAGATTTCATTCAGGAAAACGGTATCAGTTACTGTAACAATTTAAGACCTTAGTGTTATGAAGATAGGAGCGTGATGTACTTCGTAGGAGTGTCTAATATCCTGAGTCTCAGGAAAAGCTAACACAGTGACAATATCATAAAGTGAAAAAACTATCAGGTGGAGGGAGTGGAGTATGAAAAGTCTCTGAGGTGGGGAGAAGGACACTGAACTGGAGGAATTGAAAGGTGGCCAGTGTAGCGGCACAGGGATTAAATGGAGATGAAGCCGCTGAGTTCGAACAGGAATAGTTCATGCAAATTAAGGATGTTGCTTTTTATGCTAATAACAATGGAAGCTCCTGTATGGTTGCAGTATAGAAAGGGATCATCATCCTTACATGGTCCATTTTAAAGACCTCTCTAAACGACAATGTGAAGAATGGGATAAAGGGAGAAAAGACTATTGCAGCATTTTAGGTGAGAAGAGGTGCTGGCCTAGACCAGGGAGGTGGTGAGAAATGGCAGTCCAACAGGTTAGACCGGGAGAGTGACTGGGAAGATACATGTGTGTACGTTTCTCAGGAGGAAAATCCAGTAGGACATGATGACCCAGACAGAGGGAGAATGAGGTGTTGAGGTAGACACCCAAATGGGTAGGTAAAAGAAAGGAGGGACTGTGGAAGAGGACAAAGTGTTGGCTGGTCTGGGGAGTTGTATAGAGCAAATAATGAATTCAGTTACAGATATGCTGAGTGTGAAATGCATTTAAATCTGCAGAGTCAAGCAGATACTTGTATATGTGTCTAGTGCTGAGGGACAGAAATAGATACTAACTATCAGTAGATTTCACTTAAAATTTTAGGAACGAATGAGATTTCCCCCAACATGGAATATAGATAAAGAAAAAAGACTTCAGACCTAGTCTTGAAGAGCTCCATCATTTCAAAATTCAATAGAAGATGAATTAACAAAAGATACCGGAATTTCTCTGTGGGCAGAGTATAAAGGAGGGAAGTCTAGAGAGTGTGGTGTCCTGGACACCATTGGAAGAGAGTGTTTCAAGAAAGAAGTGCCTCATGCTGCTGACACATGATGGTGAGGTTGAAAAGGATCCTGGACTGGGCAGTAGGGAAGGACATGGTGGAGGCCAAAGTCAGATATTAGAGTGAGTTGAAGGGTACTCTGGAAGTAAAGAAATGAAAGGATGGTGACCTCTCCTGAGTTATGAAATAAATGATCATTGATAGAACACACAAAGATGGATTTTTTTCCTTTGCCTGTGTTGTCCACTCTGCATAGATTTTTCACTCTTCCATGCTTTCTTGAGTGATTCATTTATTTTTAAGGCCTGGTTTAGATAAGATCTCGCCTAAAGGACTTACCTTGTGAATATGAATTTTGTCTAATCCATAAGTGTGTTCTTAGTTTGTTGCATGATACAAATATTTACATATATTTATATGACAAGTCATCAAAAATGACTTGGAGTCAGACAGACTTGAATTTCAATCCTGTTCAGTTGCTTGCTAACTCTGACACTGCAGAGTTTATCTCTTACACCTCAGTTTCCTTTTCAACAAAACTGTTGGGAGGGTTGGCAGTTATGATAGGATGTACCTCAAAAGAGGTTCTGTGAATATTATATAATGTATTAAAAATGCTAAAAGGTTTGTCATTATGAGTAATCAGTAAATGCTAGCCATTGTATCCATTGCTTTGGGATTATTTCTCTGAATAGTTTCAAACACCTTAAAGCCCTTCCCCTTCCTTCCATCTGATACATTGTTCCTCATGGGTCTTGTTGACTTTCTTTTCATAATGTTGGCTTTCTTTTTCCCAGGCTTGATCATGTCCAATGGCCACATATGGAAAGAGCAAAGAAGGTTCTCCCTGACAGCTCTGAGGAGCTTTGGTTTAGGAAGGAAGAGCTTAGAGGAACGCATTCAGGAGGAGGCCTCCTACCTCATCCAGATGATAAGAGAGGAGAACGGTGAGCAGGTCCCGGGACAGGTGCAGGGACTGTGGTTCATGCTTTCACTGACCAGATGCTCACCAATACCTACATGTCTGTCCTCAGCCCAGGACTGTGTTGGGTGCTTAGGGGATAACAGTGAACAGCTAACCATGAACTGCCATTATGGAGCTTGAGTGTTAAGAAGATGGGTATCAAACTCATTATTGGTTGTAAATCCTCGTCATCAATTTGACTTCCAGGCATTGACTGAGTCCTTGCTGTGTGTCAGACCTGTGTAGGGTGCTGGGACCACAGTTTCAGATATAGTTCTGTGGTCAGTGTGTTATATGCCATGTAGAATATACTCTGGAAAACAGGAACAAACCAATCTGAAGTCTCTATCTCTTCTTCTGCTTCCAGGACAGCCTTTCAACCCTCACTTCAAGATCAACAATGCTGTTTCCAACATTATTTGCTCCATCGCCTTTGGGGAGCGGTTTGACTACCAGGATGATCAGTTCCAGGAGCTGCTGAGGCTGCTGGATGAGGTCACCTACCTAGAGACCACGCTGTGGTGCCAGGTGAGGCGATTCTCTCTTCCTACTTTGGAGAAGGACATTGAGCTGATGTCAGACAGAGATGGGGCCTTCCTTTTATTTTTTTTTCTTAAGCTAACATAACTGTTTAAAATGGACTTTGACAAACATGTCTGAAGTCAGTCTGTTGAATTTGATGTTTTGACTATAGACAGAGAGGGCTTCCCAGGTGGCTCAGTGGTTAAAAAGAAAAATATCTACCTGCCAATGCAGGTGATGCTGAAGATGAATTGGGAAGATCCCCTAGAGAAAGAAATGGCAACCCACTCCAATATTATTGCCTGAAGAATCCCATGGACAGAGGAGCCTGGCGGGCTACAGTCTGTGGGTTCACAAAGAGTTAGATGCTACTGATTACATATGCACCAATTACTGGAAAATTGAGTTCAATAATGGGACTTCAGTGGATACCAGGCTGACTATTCCCAAGGAACAAAAATCCTGGGAGGCTAGGAGGGGCCAATAGGGCAGAGGTAAAAAGCATTTCTTAGAGATCCAAAGTAGACCAGGCACTTTGATGGACAACTATACATACTTTATCTCAGTTAATTTATTTTTTTACAACAGCTCTTTAAAGATGAATGATCATCCTGATGTATGCAAGCAGATATGGGAATGTGTAAACAAACCCACATAGTGTCCCACTGGCTCTGTGTTAAGTGTGGTATGGAACTCATGTCATTTGATCATGAAAATAACCTTTGCCCACATTAGAAGCTAGTTTAGGTAGATACAGATCACATCATTATTACTACCATTAGCAAAGTACTATAGCTAGAAAGAAACAGACCTAATTGTCAAACCCATACCTATCACATTTGAAATCTAGGCAACTTTCCATTACCTTATGCTATCTATTTTCTACCATATATTATTAGAAAAAATATATACAAAACTACTATATTTCAGTAAAAAATATTTTACCCATATTGAGCTTACATCATAGTGAGGACAGACAAATAAATACACATATGTGTTTACCATAGATATTTATATACATAGGAATGTAGATACATAGTTAGATACATATACATAGGTAAGCATACATATTTTACAAATACACACAAATATATACACACACACATACTAATGACAATTGTCATGGAAAAATATAAAACAAAGTAATAGAGAGTTCCAAAAGTGCTGCTAATTATAGGATCATCAGCTAAGACAGATCCAAATAGGTGACATTTGAGCAGCACCTTAAGCAACTGTAATTACACAGATTTCAGAGGAAAACCATTCTAGATGAAAGAAATAACAAATATAAAGTCCTAAACAAGAACATTGTGTTTTGTGTTTGCACAGAGACCAATGGGGCTGGACTGGAAAGAGGAAGAGAGAGCAAGATGTCAGGGAGTGATGGGAGAGGCGGCGACAGGAGGGTGAGGGGCCAGACTGTGTAGAGCTCAGGCCAGGAGAAGGATGTAGAATCTGTCCAAACGTCTTGGAAAGTCATTGGCAGATTGAGAGTCAAAAAGTGGAATGATCTCATTAAACTGTTAAATGATCTCTGTGGCAGCTCAGTGGAAGATGGGCTGAGAAGGGGGTTAAGGAGAGCGTCAGGAAACCTGCTGGAGGCTTAGAGCATCCAGATTTAAAATGCTAATATTTTGTACTAGGGTGACAAAGCAGATGGAGCGGTGGAAATTGGTCTGAAGTGGCATGTTTTGGATGGAGGTTTGAAATGCTTTGCCAGAGGGAAAAGAAGAGGGTTGAGAGAGAGAAGAGTCAAGGTTGACTCGAAGGATTAAATTTAAGTAAATAAAAGAGATAGAAAAAGAATACAGTTTCCTTAGCGTGTTGTTCAGTCACTCTCAGGTTCACCGCTTTGCAACCCCATGGACTTATCTTAAGAAGCAGAAAAATGTCATCCCCCCTTTTCTCCATGATGGTTTTATTTGTTCCATCAGCTCTACAATGTCTTTCCAAGGATAATGAATTTCCTTCCGGGTCCACACCAAAGGCTCTTCAGTAACTGGGAGAAACTGAAGATGTTTGTTGCCCGTATGATTGAAAACCACAAGAGAGACTGGAATCCTGCTGAAGCCAGAGACTTCATTGATGCTTATCTCCAGGAGACAGAAAAGGTGAGGGAACCTGTGTTTTTTCCTGAGGAGTGTTCTTAAAGAGCACATGAAGGGATTCTGATATCTTCTTGCTGGTGTAAGAAGTCACCACAAACTTGATAGCTTAAAACAACCACCATTTATCAAGTCAAGGTGGGGGCAGTACTGGCTCTTGCCAGACTCTAGGGAAGAAACCACTGATGGACTTTTCCAGAGTCTAGAGGCTGCCTTTACTCCTTGACTGACTCATGACCCTTCCTCCGTCTTCAAAGCCATCAATATAGCATGCTTTTCTGCCACCATCTTCACATCTGCCCTTTATGACTTTCTTGCCTCCCTCTTCTAAAGACTCTTGTGATTATATTGGGCCCACTGGGATAATCCAGGATAATTTTCCTATCAAGAGCCCTATTTCAATCTCTCTACAGAATTTTATCTGCCATATAAAACTCACAGATTCGAGAGTTAAGGACATAGACTTTGTGGGTCATTATTCAGCCTACCACAGGGGAGGAAAATAGAGGCAGTACTTCACAGAATGTAGGGATAACATTAACTCAAAATTGACGGGACAATTAGAAATAAAGACAGAGGTTTAACAGTATTTGGCTTAAGGACTTTAGAAAGACCAAATACCGCCTTTTCATAATCCATTCTCTACCCGTATCAGAAGGACCTGTACATAAAAGGAAAAAAAAAAAAAGTATTATTTAATTATTAGTTGGACCAAGGCCCAGTCTCCTACCCCTTCCCCCAGCTCCGCATTGAGGAACACAGGTAAATCTGAGGCAGATGCCAGAGTTTAGCCTCAGAGAGACAGTTGCCTTCCTCCCATCCCTATGTCATCCACTTCTCAATGTTACTATAGGAAAGAAGCAGGAAAAAAGCCAAATGGGATGTAAAACCCTTGCCACAGTCATCCCTCTGGTAAACATATCACTGCACTGGTGTCATCATCTTTGACCCATCAGATTATCCATTCCCAGAGTTGGCAGAATGGATTTCTTTCCAACTCCTCTCTTGTTTCACCTTTTTGTGATAACATTAATAGAAGCATTGATTTCTCTTACCAAGAGGAGACTTCACTTGCTATAAGATATGCAGGTGTGGGACCACACAGGGAGGAACATTGACACATTGAAGGAAGGTGGTAAAGATGCTGGAGTGCTGTGAGGAAGGACTGTTGGAGTCAGAAAAGTTTAACCTAAAAGGAAAAGATTACTGGGGAGATGTGAGAATTAGAGAAATTCAGTTATTGTTTCTGTTATTGGTGTAAACATTCGTTGAAAATTGCTATGTGCCCTTTCCTACTCACATATTTCTTAATTCCATCTTAAGAGGTCAGTATTGTTATGTCTGTTTTGTGGAACAGGAATCTGAAGGACAGAAAGGTTTATTAACTTGCTCAAGTCATACAAATAATGAATGGTGTCACTAATATTGGAACCCAAGGCTGTTTGCCAGTGTAATAATAGATTCTGCCTAATTATGGGTGTAAAAAATTAGTTGTCTTTTTTGTCCACCAAAGCTAACAAAAGCTTCCAGCACTAGGGGCAGTGATATTCCAGTAATAAATCTCTGCCCCATGAGACAGCCAAAGGAAAGGTGTTTCTCCTGGGGCAGTCTTTCCACGCTCTCTTTAGGATGAAGCCCCTGTGTTGTGGCAACTAAGAACCACCTGAATAAACCAATAATCCCCGTGCTTTCTAGCATAAGGGTGATGCTGCTTCAAGTCTGCATGAAGGAAACCTTATCTACAGCACCCTGGACCTCTTCTTTGCTGGAACAGAGACAACGTCAACCACCTTGCGCTGGGGTCTGCTCTACATGGCCCTGTACCCTGAAATCCAAGGTGAGCACGTCAGTGGGTGGGCCGCAGCTGGGTCAGAATGGGGCCTCCTCAAGAACATACAGTGGGGCAAAGAAGGTCTCTTCAAGAAGTGCTTCTGGGAAAACTGGACAGCTGCGTGTAAAAGAAAGACATTACAACACTTCCTAACACCACACACAAAGGGAAACCCAAAGTATATTAAAGACCTAAATGTAAGAGCAGAAACTATAAAACTCTTAGAAGAAAACAGGCACCATACACAAAGATAAACCCAAAATGTATTAAAGACCTAAATGTAAGACCAGAAACTATAAAACTCTTAGAAGAAAACATAGGCAGAACACTCTATGACATAAATCACAAGCTCCTCTATGACACACCTCCTAGAATAATGGAAATCAAAACAAAAATTTAAAAGTGTGACCTAATTAAACTTAAAAGCTTTTGCACAGGAAAGGAAACTATAAACAATGTGAAAAGACAACGCTCAGGATGGGAAAAAATAATAGCAAATGAAACAACTGACAAAAGATTAATTTCAAAAATATATAAGCAGCTTGAACAAATCAATAACAGAAAAGCAAACACCCAATCAAAAAGTTGGCAAAAGACCTAAACAGACATTTTTCCAAAGAAGACATACAGATGGCTAACAAATACATGAAAAGATAGTCAACATCCCTTATTATTAGAGAAATGCAAATCAAAACTACAGTGAGATATCACCTTACAGAATGGTCAGAATGATATCACCTATCATCTGGTCAGAATGGCCCTCATTGAAAAATATAAACTATAAAAGCTGGAGAGGGTGTAGGGAAAAGGAAACCCTCTGTGCTGTTGGTGGGAATGTAAATTGATACAACCACTATGGAGAACAGTATGGACATTCCTTAAAAAACTAGGAGTAAAACCACCATATGACCCAGAAAGCAGTCCATCACTAGGCATATACCCTGGGGAAACCAAAATTGAACAAGACACATGTATACCAGGGTTCATTGCAGTTATATTTATAACAGCTAGGACATGGAAGCAACCTAGATGTCCATCAACAGATGAATGGATAAAGAAGCTGTGGTACATATATACAATAAAATACTGCTCAACCATAAAAAGGAACACATTTGAGTCAGTGCTAATGAGGTGGATGAACCTAGAGCCTATTATACAGAGTGAAGTAAGTCAGAAAGAGACAAATATCATATACTAATGCATATATATGGAATCTGGAAAGATGGTTCTGATGAACCTATTTGGAGAGCAGCAGTGGAGACACAGACATTGAGAACAGATTATGAGCGTGGGAGGAAGGAAACGGTAGGAGATATAGAGAGGGCAACACAGAAATATAGAATACCGTATGAAAATAGATACCCAATGGGAATTTGCGGCATGACACAGGAAACTCAAACTGGGGCTTGGTAACAACTAGACCGGTGGGATGGGAGGGAGGTGGGAGGGATGTTCAGGACATGGGTAAACCTATGGCTAATTCATGTTGAAGTTTGGTAGATACCAACACAATACTATAGAGCAATTATCCTTCAATTTAAAAAAAGTAATTTTTTTAAAGGAAAAAAGAAAAAATGAGGCCTCCTGGAACACTGTCCAAAAGAAGGGCCAGAGGATAGCATGGTAGGATGGAGAGATAGGTAGGACAGGTGGACTTGAGAATGAGTGCCTTCTTCAGTTTTCTGCCAGAATTGGGATGGCTCCACATAACATAACACAGATCTAACAGAGAGCCCCTGCCCTCAGCAAACTCACTGTCCAGTGGGGAAAGCAGTGAAGTCCACTGACATTGTGGCGAGTTCCAGGAAGGGGCTCCATTCCACTCACAGATGAAATCTGGCAGCAGCCTTCACTCCTTCTCAAGCAGTGTCTTCCAGCACCCTGTGAACACTGCTCACAGTCCTTAGTCTGGCATACCATGCGCTCTGCCCTGCCTCTTCTACCTGTCCAGCCTGCATAGGGGCTTCAGTGAGTCACAGGTCATTTAATTTCACTGTCCTTATTTGTGCCTCTGGACTATCACACCTGCTGTTCCCTAGAAGAATAATCAAGAATGCATTTCCCTAATGTATTTCTGTAGACAGTAAACCCTTCGCTATGCTTGAAGAGTCTACTCAACATAGCCTCCAAGTGTTTCTCCACACTTCTGGGAAAATACTAGCATTTCCTTTCTTTAAAGATGACCTAATAAACCTCCATTAGTTTGTTTATAACATGTTATTTATATATCTTCCCCAGAGGCTGTAGTCCTTTCAAGGACAGTGACTGTTAGAATCATTTTTCATTTTCTAGCCACTCTCTCCCCTGAAAGAGTTTAAGCACATGTAGGATAGAAACTATTGTGATATACTTTTGCAAACTGTGGGTAAAAGTTTATTAATAGGAGATAGAGTCAATTTAGTAAATCAAGACCAACTTTTTGCCCTAAATTAAAAAAAAATAGATTAGTAAAATCAGAGTGCTTTCTGTATACTGAGGATAATGCTTTTATACATGTGTGTATATTTTGGTTTATGTGTCCTGAGTCATGCACTTGTAAAATGCACTTATTTGTGAATTATGGCCTTCCCTGATGGCTCAGTGGTAAAGAATCCTCCTGCAAATGCAGAAGACGCAAATTCTATCTGTGGGTCGGGAAGATCCTCTGGAGAAGGAAATGGCAACCCACTCCAGTATTCTTGCCTGAGCAATTCCATGTACCAAAGAGCCTGGTGGGCTACAGTCCATGGAGTCACAAGAATCAGACAGGATTTAGCAACTAAACACCTGTGAATTACAGGGTTTTCTTTAAGTTTAAAAGCCACCTAATTAGGATATAGTTATAGCTTCCCTATAAAAGGCTCCAAAATAATAATGTCTTAAGATGGCATAAAAGTGGATACAACCCAGCGTCTATCAGTGGATGAGTGGATAAGCAAAATGTGGAATGCAATGAAATATTCATCCTTAAAAATGAAGCATTTTGACACATGCTATACAACATGGTGAACCTTCAGGACATGCTAAACTCGGTAATCCAATCAAAACGAACAAACTATATGATTCTCTTCATCTGAGATATCTGGAACAGTTGAACTCATAGAAAGTGAAAGTAAAATGGTGGTTATTAGACCTCATAGTTAGAGCCTGGAGTTAGTGCAGGTAGGAGTTCTGGTTCAGTGAAAATAGTTTTGGCTTTGCAAGACAAATTTTCTGGAGATTGGTTGTACAATGATGTGAATATACTTAACATTATTCAACCACACACTTGAAAGTGGCTAAGATAAGTAAGTCATATATTATGTGTATTTTTACCACAATTTAAAACATTTCTAAATGTTCACTGAAAAAAGAAAGTTTACTTTTCTCTCAATTCAGAGACTGTAAGCTAGACTCTGCAGAACCCTTTGGGTCTGAACTGCTTCCCGTGTGTTGCTCTGTCATATCTAGAACGGCACCCTTGTTGGGACTCACAGAAGGCTCACCTCTGTGGCTGCCCTTCTACCAGCAGGAAGGGGAGGAGCAAGGGGCACATGCCTTTCCTTTTAGGGCATGTTCCAAATATTAAACGTTCCCTCTACTTACACTGTCTTGGCCAGAACTTAGTCACAAGGGGATCTGGGAAATGTAATCTTTAGCTGAGGAACCAGGAATCCAGATCAAATATTTATTATTGTAGAAAAAGAGGAAAACATATATTGGGGCATAGTTAACAGGGTTTTATTGTTGTTGGATACTTCCCTAAATCAGTTCATGTAAATCTAAAAATTCCTAAAGGTGAAACTTGATTCATTGTCACTAATAAGAAGAGGAACCAGAGGCTCAAAGAGCTCCAGGAGCTCGCAGCAGGACTAGCATTGAGCAAGAATTTGCCACCAGATTTGTCTCACACCAGGGCCCACCTCCCACGCTCATAACTCCCTGAGGAGGTTGTCCAGAGACCCTACTATAGCTCTGGTTGTTTTGTTATTGTTGTTCAATCACTGAGCCATGTCCAAGTCTTTGCAACCCATAGACTGTAGCACACCAGACTTCCCTGTCCCTCACTATTACTGGAGTTTTCTCAAACTCACTTCCATTGAGTCAGTGATGTCATCTAACCATCTCATCCTCTGTCGCTCACTTCTCTTTCCTGCCCTCAATCTTTCCCAGCATCAGGGTCTTTTCTGTGAGTCAGCCCTTTGCATCAAGTGGCCAAAAGACTTGAGCTTAAGTGTCATTCCTCCCAATGAATGTTCAGGGTTGATTTCATCCAGCCCAGCATTTCGCATAATGTACTCTGAATATAAGTTAAATAAGGAGGGTGATGCTATATAGCCTTGATGTACTCCTTTAGCATTTTCGATCCTGGTTATTCCATTCCTTAGCTTAACTGGCCTCTAGGAAAGTTATAGAAAAATAGAATGATGAAACCTCCTGTGCTTTTCCAGAGAAAGTCCAAGCTGAAATTGATAAGGTGCTTGGCGAGTCACGACCTCCGAGCACAGCCACTCGCGAGTCCATGCCCTACACCAACGCTGTCATCCACGAGGTGCAGAGAATGGGGAACATCCTCCCTCTGAACGTGCCCCGGGAGGTAACAGTGGACACCATCCTGGCCGGATACCACCTGCCCAAGGTAATTAGAGGCTCACACCAACAGCCTCAGATCTCCAAGCTCATATCTGTAAATGGTGGGAATATCTCAAGTGGAAAAGCATTCTTATCCTAGAGAGTTACTAACATGGGAAGAGAAATATGTTATGCCTGATGAAATACTAGTTTTGTTTCCTAAGTGTGAGCTTAGAAAATTAGTTCAACTGGATGTTAACAGGTGTTTTAGAGGAGAGAGGGGATTCCTAGGTCAGCTGTGATTAGGCAAAACCAGGCTTTTCTTTGCTATGAGGTTTCTGGGTGTTTTACTATGTGACGTGAGTGGCGAATCTACTTGGGGATACAGAAGGCAGCAGTTCTGTCTCAGACTTTGTCATGAGGTCCGTTCCTTTGCCTTGGAAGTGCTTCTCACAAGATAGAACCTACTGGACTTATTTCAGACAACTGTGCTTTGCAGCACTGGAATGTTGAAAAATGAGGGACTTTTGAGACCACCTGATCCAACATCACATTCATTCTGGTGTTTCTAACGTACTATCCCTGCAGGTGTTTTTCTGTCTTTGACTTACAGACCCTTGATGGGACTGCCTCACAAGGGAAAGCAATCCAAGTATATGCAGTCTTAAATATCAGACTAGGAGAGAAAGGAGGAACCAGTCCTTTTTAAGCAGTGATTATGCACTGCGGACTATATATGCTATTTCAAAATGTCTGAATCGGTCCTTAGAATAATTCCATCCTCTCATTTTATAAATCTGAAAGCCAGAGCTTGGAGAGTAACTAGTCTTGCATGAAATCTCTCAGCTACAGTGACAAGAGCTGGGTTCCAGAAATGGAAGTGTTCTGATTCCCAGGCTCACCTTTTGTTGTACTACACCATGTTCTCTCCACGGGAGTTTCTTTCCTTGGATTTTAAAAGAGTCTCCCTGAAATATTTCTCAGTGGGTCCCCATTAAATTCCCTGTCCTCCCAGAGGAAATTCTGCTCTCACTCGGCCCACCACACTGAGAATCTCCGATGGCAGCTCTCCTGTGCCCCCTAGTGTCCTCTCTGTACACTGCACATTTACGGTTCTTCCCTTTCTCACAACTTTGGTGAGCCTCTGTGGATCCATTCTAGTTTGTCTAAATTGCTCTGTGTGTGTTGTACCTGGGGACAATCTCAAGGCAAAGCCAGAGGAAATTCTGCATTGTCCACCCCTTGGTCACCAGCCCAGCAGAACCAGGAATATCAGCTATTCCTGCAATGATTGCCTTACTATATTAGTTGCAAATGTAATTTGTGCAAATGTAATTGCACTAATTTGTGTAATTAGTGCAAATGTAATTGCTGTTTTGGACTGTGAATTTTAAATCATTGTAACTAGGCTTTAAGAAAAGGCAGAGGAACCAGAGATCAAATTGCCAGCATCCACTGGATCATCAAAAAGACAAGAGAATTCCAGGTAAACATCTATTTCTGCTTTATGGACTACGACAAAGCCTTTGACTATGTAGATCACAATAAACTGTGGAACATTCGGAAAGATACAGGAATCCCAGACCACCTGATCTGCCTCTTGAGAAATCTGTATGCAGCTCAGTAAGTAACAGAACTGGACATGGAACAACAGACTTGTTCCAAATAGGAAAAGGAGTAGTCAAGGCTGTATATTGTCACCCTGCTTATTTAACTTATATGCAGAATACATCATGCTAGGCTGGATGAAGCACAAGCTGGAATCAAGATTGCCAGAGAAATATCAATAACCTCAGACATGCAGATGATACCACCCTTATGGCAGAAAGTGAAGAGCTAAAGAGCCTCTTAATGAAAGTGAAAGAGGAGAATGAAAATGTAGGCTTAAAATTCAACATTCAAAAGTCAAAAGATCATGGCATCCTGTCCCATCACTTCATGGGAAATAGATGGAGAAACAGCAGAAACAGTGTCAGACTTTATTTTGGGGGGCTCCAAAGTCACTGCAGGCGGTGATTGCAGCCATGAAGTTAAAAGACGCTTATATCAGACTGGTTTCAAATAGGAAAAGGAGTACGTCAAGGCTGTATATTGTCACCTTGCTTATTTAACTTATATGCAGAGTACATCATGAGAAATGCTGGACTGGAAGAAACACAAGCTGGAATCAAGATTTCTAGGAGAAATATCAATAACCTCAGATATGCAGATGACACCACCCTTATGGCAGAAAGTGAAGAGGAACTAAAAATTGCCTCTTGATGAAAGTGATAGTGGAAAGTGAAAAAGTTGGCTTAAAGCTCAACATTCAGAAAACAAAGATCATGGCATCCAGTCCCATCACTTCATGGGAAATAGATGGGGAAACCGTGTCAGACTTTATTTTGGGGGGCTCCAAAATCACTGCAGATGGTGAGTGCAGCCATGAAATTATAAGACACTTACTCCTTGAAAGAAAAGTTATGACCAACCTAGATAAAAAGCTCAACATTCAGAAAACAAAGATCATGGCATCCAGTCCCATCACTTCATGGGAAATAGATGGGGAAACCGTGTCAGACTTTATTTTGGGGGGCTCCAAAATCACTGCAGATGGTGAGTGCAGCCATGAAATTATAAGACACTTACTCCTTGAAAGAAAAGTTATGACCAACCTAGATAACATATTCAAAAGCAGAGACATTCCCGTCTAGTCAAGGCTGTGGTTTTTCCAGTGGTCATGTATGGATGTGAGAGTTTGACTATGAAGAAGACTGAGTGCCGAAGAATTGATGCTTTTGAGCTGTGGTGTTGGAGAGGACTCTTGAGAGTCCTTTGGACTGCAAGGAGATCCAACCAGTCCATTCTGAAAGAGATCAGCCCTGGGATTTCTTTGGAAGGAATGATGCTAAAGCTGAAACTCCAGTACTTTGGCCACCTCATGTGAAGAGTTGACTCATTGGAAAAGACTGATCTAGGAGGGATTGGGGGCAGGAGGAGAAGGGGACGACAGAGGATGAGATGGCTGGATGGCATCACTGACTCAATGGACATGAGTCTGAGTGAATTCTGGGAGTTGGTGATGGACAGGGAGGCCTGGCATGCTGTGATTCATGGTGTCGCAAAGAGTCGGACACGACTGAACGACTGAACTGAACTGAGCTGATTCCTCGGAGGGAAAGTTATGACAAACCTAGATAGTATATTCAAAAGCAGAGACATTACTTTAGCAACAAAGGTCCGTATAGTCAAGGCTATGGTTTTTCCAGTAGTCATATATGGATGTGAGAGTTGGACTATAAAGAAAGCTGAATGCCAAGAATTGATGCTTTTGAACTGTGTTGTTGGAGAAGACTCTTGAGAATCCCTTGGACTGCAAGGAGACCCAACTAGTCCATCCTAAAGGAAATTAGACCTGAATATTCATTGGAAGGACTGATGTTGAAGCTGAAACTCTAATACTTTGCTCACCTGGTGTGAAGAACTGACTCATTTGAAAAGACCCTGACGCTGGGAAAGATTGAAGGCGGGTGGAGAAGGGGAAGACAGAGGATGAGATGCTTGGATGGCATCACCGACTCAGTGGACATGAGTTTGGGTAACTTCTGGGAGCTGGTGATGGACAGAGAGGCCTAGTTTGCTGTAGTCCATGGGGTCACAAAGAGTTGGACACGACTGAGTGAATGAACTGAACTGAAGTGAACGAGGCTCAAACACATCTTTATTAATCAAAGAAGGAACCATTACAATCAACACATTTTTGCGAATGAGAAATAAGTTTGCTTGTTCCTGTAGCATAAATATCTGTCCTTCAGGACTCTTGGCAAGCATTTTCTGCCTCTTACTGGTTATGGAAGCATTTTCCCTGCAAATAGTTATCAAGATGCTTAAGGAAGTGGTCACTGGTTGGCTACCGAGGCCGGGTGAATATGGTGGATGAGGCGAAACTTTGTAGCCCAATTCATTCAACTTTTGAAGTATGCAACATGCAGTCAGTTGTTGTCATGGAGAAGAATTGGGCCCATTCTGTTGACTAATCCCAGCTGCAGACATTGCAGTTTCAGTGCGTCTCATTGATTTGCTGAGCATGCTTCTCAAATGTAATGGTTTTGCTGGATTTCAAAAGGCTGTAGTGGATCAGACCAGCAGCAGACCACCAAACAGTGACTGACCTTTTTTCAGTGCAGGTTTGGCTTTGGGAAATGCTTTGGAGCTTCTTCTAGATCCAGCCACTGAGCTGGTCGTCACCTGTTGTCATATAAAACCCACTTTTTGTTGCATATCACCATTCAGTTGAGAAATGGTTCTTTGTTGCATAGATTAAGCAAAGATGACACTTCAAAATGAGATTTTTTTGTTTGCAGTCTACTCATGAGGTACCTATTTATCGAGCTTTTCACCTTTCCAATTTGCTTCAAGTGACCATAGAATGGTTGACACTGAGTTCTTCAGCAACTTCTCTTATAGTTGTAAGAGGATCAGCTTCGATGACTGCTCTCCAACAGTCATCCACTTCCAATGGCCAGCCACTATACTCGTCTTCTTCAAGACTCTCTCTCGTCTCCTTTGCAAAACTTCTTGAACCACCACTGCACTGTATATTCATCAGCAGTTCCTGGACCAAATGCATTGTTGATGCTGCAAGTTGTCTCTGCTGCTTTGTGACCCACTGACCCATAAGAAAACTGCTCACATTTGCTTTTTGTCTAACATTATTTCCATAGTCTAAAATAAATATAAAATACACAGCAAGTAATAAGTCATTAGCAAAAAAAATAAAGCAAGAAATGTGCATGAAAATGACATATAACATAACCGCATTTAAGAGTGTATTCCAATATCAAAGGGCAAAATTCAGTAGTGCAAAACCACAATTACTTTTGCATCAACCTAATATTTTCTTGCTAATTGATCATTTGTGGTTGAAGGCTGGTGGTGATGGTTTAGTTGCTAACTCATATTTGACTCTTGCTGAGGTCTATATTATTTCTTGAGTGATCTTTGCATTTTTATAGCAATTCACTTAACTCCAGGAAACTATCCCAGATCAGTAGACTTGTTCTGACATTGATTATTAATGTTGACTTAAAAAATCATCCTGGGAATTGAAAGATCCCGTTGGCTATGTTGTAGAGGCTAGGGGTCATAACTTTGATGTCAAATGTCCTAATTCAAATCATTTTTCTACCTCCTTCCACCCTGTGACTCTGGGCATCTTATTCCACCTCTCAGAGCTGTAAAATCTTTATCTGTGAGAATGCATTTAAATCCATTTCACAGATGGATATGTAATGAGGTCATGCATGTAGAATATTTAACCTTGTGCTTACTATAGAAAGTTCTCAAAATAGCACTTATTATTCTTTATTATTCATCAGATGTTCATTAAGCACCTAAAATGTTTAGACCTCAGAACAACTCAGAGGAAAATAATCATGCAAGTTTAAAAGTACAATTGTGATAACTATCTAAAGGGAAAAAAAATCATTGTTTTCTAGGAAGATGCAGGCTGGCTGCAATGAGGAGTGGGAGCAAGAGCAGGCAGAGAGGACTTCCCAAAGGAAGTGATCTTTGAGCAGAGGATTAAAGGGCGGTTAAGAGTTAACTCAGTGACAAAATGAGAAGGAAGGACATTTCAGGCAAAGGTGAACAGCATGTAAAAAGGCACAGAAATGAGTGGGAAACTGAAAGAAGCTTGATGTAGTGGGAGTGCAGGCAGGAGGGCGACTCAGACAGGGAGCAGGAGATGTGTGCTTCATCTAAGAGTGATGGGAGTGATTGAAGGGTATCTATCATGTTCCAGGTGTGGTGGGTAGACAGGAGTGGAATGACTAAATCTTATTCAAAGCTAACTCTGCTTTCATCATGTGGAGCACATTGAAGGGAAAAAGAGAATATGGGCATAGGCAGGGCTATTACCGGGGGATAGCCAAGCGAGACGGAGAAGGCAATGGCACCCCACTCCAGTACTCTTGCCTGGGAAATCCCATGGATGGAGGAGCCTGGTGGGCTGCATTCTATGAGGTTGCTAAGAGTCGGACACTACTAAGCAACTTCACTTTCACCTTTCATTTTCATGCATTGGAGAAGGAAATGGCAGCCCACTCCAATGTTCTTGCCTGGAGAATCCCAGGGACGGGGGAGCCTGGTGGGCTGCCGTCTATGGGGTCGCACAGAGTCGGACACGACTGAAGTGACTTAGCAGCAGCAGCAGTAGCCAAGCAAGGTGGTGGCCTGAATCAGGTGGCAGTGGTGGACACAAAATGGAATAACAGGATCAAGAGAAATTTCAAGTGAAGTTGACCAAAAGAAGGATTGGTTGAAGGAAGAATGGGGGAAAGGGAGGCACTATGGAAGACAGCTAGATTTCTTGCTCTGTATCTGGAAGAACGGCGGTTCTTTTTGCTGGGTGACCTCATTCTATTATTAAACCCTCTGTAGAACAGACTAGACATTGGAAGGAAGCAAATGGGAGATGTCTCACGGTTCTCTTATTGATGCATATGTGTTCCCTCCCAAGTTCTACACTGACAAGTCCCTGCAGAGATCCATTCTTCACTAAGAGCAGTCACACTTCCCTGGTCAAATTCCCAGCAGAAAATCCCAGTCCATCACTGTAAGCTGTCCCATGGCAAAGAGCTGGGTCCCAGGGGCTCACCTCAGAAGGTGGTGGGTCAGGGAGGCTGAGGGAGTTCAGGGTGCTGCCAGCTTGGTGTGGAGTCCTGGGGGACTGCCACCCCTCTGCACAGGTATGTTGTGTGGTTCAGTCCCTGTCTGAGTCTCTTCTGCTTTCTCCAGGGCACTATGGTGCTGACCAACCTGACTGCGCTGCACAGGGACCCCGCAGAGTGGGCCACCCCCGACACATTCAATCCGGAGCATTTTCTAGAGAATGGACAGTTTAAGAAAAGGGAAGCCTTTCTGCCTTTCTCAATTGGTGAGTAGCGAGAAATATGAGTGTGGGGACCCAGAGTCCCTCTCTCAGCCCTTCCCTCCTCTTCTCCCTGGTGTTTTGCTTTAGTTGGCATGTCTCCAGGTTCAACAGGAAAATAAAAACTCAGCCTAAAAGTTGAGAATTTTTATTCAGGGCATTACAGAAGACTATATCCCAGGAAGGTGGCTTCTCAGATAGCTCTTGGGGACTGTTTCCAAAAGGTAGGGAAAGAACGGGGTACATAGTTCTTGCTGGAAAAGAGAAAAAGATAAACATGTAATCAAATGTCATAAGATTTTGCTAGACACACACACACAGAAAAACCAGATATTTCAAGTTAATGATTTTAGTGCCTTTCTTTTTATGGTAAGAGGCAAGAGTCTGGGCTCAGTGAAATTATTCCTTTCAGTTCAGTTCAGTTCAATCAGTCGTGTCTGACTCTTTGCAACCCCATGAATCGAAGCACGCCAGGCCTCCCTGTTCATCACCAGCTCCTGGAGTTCACTCAGACTCATGTCCATCGAGTCGATGATGCCATCCAGTCATCTCATCCTCTGTCGTCCCCTTCTCCTCCTGCCTCCAACCCCTCCCAGCATCAGAGTCTTTTCCAATGAGTCAACTCTTCGCATGAGGTGGCCAAAGCATTGGAGTTTCAGCTTTAGCATCAGTCCTTTATATGCATCCTGACACTCTAGCCAGCATCCTCCTTTTCTCCATCCTGAATCCACTCAGAGCACAGCAGTGGGGGCAGCTGCAGTGACTGATGGCTTTGTGGAGGGCCGCATTCATTGTTTACCAGAAAGGCCGCAACAGTGTTCAGTCCACACCATAGAGTCCCCTCCAGAGTGACTCTCTCTTGCTGTTGGCTGCCCCTCAGGACTCCCTGGGTGCAGCATCACCAGGACTCATGCCTTTACTTCCTAAGCCCTGGCTTGACTCTGATGGAGATATCAGCTTCACGTTATGCTGGCCCCAGAATGCTGAAACAAGAGCTCAGACCCTTCCTGTAGCCCAGAGAGAAGGCTGAATACTTGCTTTCCTTACAGAGTTTTAAATGTTCAAATATCTTTTTAGGGCAACCCATTCACACAGAACTAGATAGAGTCAGTTGCTAGGAGAGGATGGGGAAGGGGCAAGGAAAGGGGCTACTTGCTTCTCATTATGGGCATCCCAAGTGACTCTAAGTGCCACAGGCTTAACTAAATGGGATTCTACTCTATCACTGGTCCCTAAGAAGTCCTTTTACTGTTTTAAATTCTAATAACTCTTTAAATAACTAGTCAGTACATTCACATGGTATACAGTTTGAAAGATATGAAAGAAGGTGCCGTGAAAACTCCTGGGTTTCCAAGCCAGCCAGTTCCAAAAGAGTATTTTAATTTATAACATTGTAAAATGAGTGAGAAAAATTTTAGTATATTTCACATATTAAGTTAGGTATGTTGCAGAGATCATTTCAACTAAACTTCCAATTTCTTAATCCTATAAGTATTTCCTGGGCATCTATTATGTATCAGATATTCAGCCCTGAAGATATGATAATGAATGAAGTAAAAAAAAAAAAAGAAAAACTCTTAAAAAGTATGTGTTCCAATTCTGTAAAGCAAGTATCCTTCAATTAAAACAAAAATTTAATTGTCATAAAAAGTGAAAAAGCATGTGTTCTAATGTAACCTTACAAAGTTCAAATTCTATTCACTACCTTTAGGGATATGGAAGGAAACTGGAGCTTAGCGGGTCAACTACTGTGCCTGCAGTCATAGAAAAGCTCACAAGACAGAGCTAGAACTCAGTGTGGACCAAGTTTATCAAATACTAAAGCCTGTGTTCTTCCTAGCAGTGTCTCCCTCCAAAACACTAACTAAATATTACAGTGAGTTGGAATTTATAGTAGTTTTCTTATCACTTATTTAAATTAAATATAGATTGATTTTCTACAACAGTATTATTTTGCTGATCATGCCGCAAAGGCACAGAGAGGGAGGGACTGGAATTTGACCCCATGTAGAAGCGATGCAAAGCCCAGGCTTTCCTGCTGTAGGACACTGTCCTGTGTGTATCTGAACTGATTCTGATTGGATCTTCTGTGTCTTTCTTCCTCTGGTTCTGTGCCATCTTTACATTGGACAAGTCACTTCCTAACATGAAAACATACGTGAGATGTAGAAATACCTTTCAATCTTCCTGTCTGTAAGAGCTTCATGTTATTGTAATTATTCTTGACACAGTTTTTTTTTGTTTTTGCTATTGAGAGCTATAATATGATATGAATTTGGTAAATCTTAAAATGGAAAGGCTTTAAGTGGGTAACTGAATTATATTTTAACTCTGCAAGAAGGAGCACTAGATGACAAACTTGAGTTCTGGCAATTCTTTGGGCTCAAGATCTAGAATAAGAAACAATTCTCTCTTATTCTTAGTTTCCTTACATTAATAAATGAGATACTGATCCATTGCCTAACTGTTAATAACTGGGCTGCTGTGAGGATTAAATGAGATAATTTCCTTGTAAATGAAGCCTATAATTAAAAGAGTAATTATATAACAGTGATGTTATCTAACCATCTTATCCTCTTCCATGCCCCTTCTCCTTTTACCTTCAATCTTCCCCAGCATCCGGGTTTTTCCAGTGAGTCAGCTCTTTGCATCAGATGTTCAAAGTATTGGAGTTTCAGCTTGAGTAACAGTCTTTCCAATTAATATTCAGAGTTGATTTCCTTTAGGATTGACTGGTTTGATCTCCTTGCAGTCTAAGGGACTCACAAGGGTCTTTTCCAGCACCACAATTCAAAGTGTTAGTTCTTCACCGCTCAACCTCTTTATGTTCCTACGCTTACACCCGTACATGACTATTGGAAAAACCATAGCTTTAGTGTGTATTACTGCTCCCAAGTCTGCAGTTGAGCTGGGAGCTCGACTGATCTTAGCTTTGTCCTCTTGCCTGTTTGGGAGCTGAGCTGACCGAAGACTGAGGGAAGATGACCTCAGCTGAGACAATGACCTTTCCAAGTTTCATCCTCTAGCAATCTAGCCAGCAGGTGTGCATGTCGAAGACAAGACCCCAGGAGGGAGGAAAGCACACAGTGCCTGCTAAGGGCCAGGCTGGGAACTGGCGCCTGTCACTCCCACTGCGTTCTGGTGGCCGCCATGGGTCCCCTGTGGGCCCCAGTTCAGGAGAAAGGGAAAGTAGCGCAGTTTTCATGGGAAGGGCTACGAAATCATGTTGCCAATGATGTGGGTACAGGGAGATGGGGGGATATTGGAAACATTTTTGCAAATAGTTGGTCTCACTGTCTGTCTTTTTGCTGAGGAGAATGCAATTGAGAGAAGACAAGCAAATTGGGGATTTCCTCAGCTGTGACAGAGTGAGGCCAGCTTAAAAGGTTTCAGGAGACAGAGTCAACACCACTGTCTTGTTTTCCCACCACAGTGCCATCTCTGGAGCATGGTGGCTTTGCCTCATTCTTGATCTGGCACTTTGTGAAAACAGCCTCCCTGAAGGGATAGAATGTGGAGAGCTCCTTCCCTTCTCTGGAAAGGACGATCAGGTGTGGAATTAGGACACATGCATATAATCAGGGCAGATGGCAAAGCTGTTACTGCAAATTTGTATTTTCTTTTCCCCATTTAAGTTTTTCCCTTTCGATCCAACAAAGCAGCAGACAGCTTCATGAAAGGCAAGAGGCTGAGTCCTCATTTTTCAAAAAAAATTTTTTTTAATTCACTGGATCATGGGAGATAAAATTATGAAGAACTTTTCCCCCAAACCCTAGGTCATTTCTCTTATTTTACTAATGAGGTAATTGATCTGGTTAGTTAATGATGGCCAGTTAGTGGAAGCACCAAGGAGAAGATCCACATTTCCCGCAGTCCAGGATGAAGCTGTGAGATCAAGTTGCCCTCCTTTTCATGATTTTAAGAGCAAATTCATATAATTCATATCTCCTGTCTTCCTGGTATCCTCACCCAGCCACATAATATAGTTGGGGGAGAGATTATCTCACGTGTTTGACAAGTGAGACATGTTCAGGTCTGTAAGAATAAAGGGTTTAGTCCTAGCCCAGAGCTGGGTACTGATGAAACAAGTACTGTAACCCTGGTTCCTGATTCCGTGGTCCAATTTTGTCATATGTGGATTCTTCTAGGAGAATCCTGGGTATTTACAATATAGCTGATCTGGCACTGTTTTAACAAAATTCCTCCTTGTACTATTTGTGATGGGTAAAGAGGTAAAGGGGCTTCCCAAGTGGTGCAGTGGTAAAGAATCCACCTGCCAAGGCACGAGATGCCAGAGATGCATGTTCCAGGCCTGGGTCAGGAAGATCCTCGGAGAGGGAAATGGCTCCCCGCTCCAGTATTCTTGCCTGGAAAACTGGACACGACTGAGCACACACATACACACACACACAGATAAGGATGAAGGGAACAGAGAAAATTCGGTACACGCTGGTGGGAAATAGGCACAAAACAATTTAAGAACAATGTGATTCTAAAACATATTTTAACTGATTCAACACTTTTGCAGATATTCTCTAATTTCATTTCCTCAACAGCTCATTATAGGCAAGGACAAAACAGGGGCGTGCTACATTAACTATTTCTAAGAAAGTTTCATTATAGGGGAAAATACCAAGTAACAGAAGCAACGCCCAGAATTAATTAGAGTAATCCCAGTGACGGTGTGCAAGAGAATCCTTAGAAAGATAGTGAGGAAATATATCTAATATTAACAAGAGTTTTGTCTGAATTTGGGGGTTACAAACATCTTTTTTGTGTGTCTTTACACATTTCACATTTTTTTTTCTTATTTCTTTCTCTCTTAGGGAGAAAGTAAGTTATTAAAATACCCATTCATGTTGATGTATGGCAACACCAAAACAGTATTGTAATTAACCTCCAATTAAAATAAATTTATGTTTTAAAAAAAAGAAAGAAATCTAAAAAAAAAAAGAGAGAGAGATGAGATAGAGCCCAGTGTGGGGTGTTGTAGTCCAAGTGGGGGAGGAGGGAAGCCTGGAGCAGGTGAACACAGGTGGGATGAGATGGTGTCGGTCCTGCATGGCAGGGAGATTCCCGGTCATAACAGAGGGAACTGTGATGTAGAGAGAAGATGCCTTGTACTTGAGAAACTTGATCGACATTTACTTGCTTACACTTTACAAAAGTTTCTTTTAACAATTGAGAAAAACTACCTAGGATTTTGTTTTTTTGTCTGCTTTAGTCATTATTGTTTGCTAATGGATTTTTAAACAACATTAGGCTAGTGCTGGGCCAGCTCAAGCCTCACTTCTCTCATCCACGCTGCACCTTTACCCTGTGCCCCACCTGTCTGAGCCCTGCAGGCTGGGAGTGTGTGATAGTGTAATTAGCTCATTGAGCTTTAGGTTAACCCAGATGTATACGTGTGAGCGTTAGTCGCTCAGTCGTGTCCAACTGTTTGCAACCCCATGGGCTGTAGCCTGCCAGGTTCTTCCATCCATGGGATTTTCTAGGCAAGAATACTGGAGTGGATTGCCATTTCCCTCTCCATTGGTTAACCCAGGTAGTTGTGATCAAACTGAATACATAAAGCCCCAGAGGCTGGCAGGCCCTCCCTCTGCTCAGGTTTTACAAGAAGTCATAAAATATTTCAGTCCTTGCTGGTACAGACAACACCTGAATAGGTAACTTTTTATTGTCTTTCAGGAAAGAGGATGTGCCTTGGAGAACAGTTGGCCAGAACTGAGTTGTTTATTTTTTTTACCTCACTTCTGCAAAAATTTACCTTCAGGCCTCCAGACAATGAAGAGTTAAGCCTGAAGTTCAGAATGGGCTTGACCCTGTCCCCAGTCAGCCATCGCCTCTGTGCTGTTCCTCGGGCCTGAAGTTGTTGGGGAGAGGGAGGGGAAGGAAAGCAGGAAGAATGGGCCTTCACCCCTCAAGGCATGGGGCCTGCTCAGAAGTGAGAGGACAGCATCCAGTGACTCGGGGACAGGTCATAGGAACTGGACTCAGAGGAAACTGGATCCCAACCCCAGCTTTACCGCCTCCAGTGGGGCACTGAGGAAATCAGTTATGTTGTGAGTGATTTCATTTTCATCCAGAGGATTTAAAGTGGACAGTGATTTCTTCTCTAAAAGACAGAACTGCTATAGAAATCAGAGGAAATAATGGGCTTTAGTGGCTTGGAAACCGTAAAGTGCATCATAAAAGTCATAGGTCTGATCTGCCTCCTTCTGCTTCCTTCCTTAGATAGGGATTTGCTCTGGCTTGTTGAGATGGCCTGGGTCAAAGTGGTGCCAAATGGCGGGGAAGAGTTAGAAGCTGGGCCCTGGGGCAGCCACTGACCGTGTCCAGATAGGGCCTCACACTTGGTAGCACTGGGCAGGCTTACCCTGCTTCTGCCCCAGACTGGCCCCTGAGAAGTCAGCAGGGCAGGTGGAATTCCTAATTTACAGACTAGTTTCTGTGAAGAAGAATGTTCTCTGATTTACCTAACAAAGCACGATCTTGGTCTTGGACTCCATTTAACTAAACATTGTAAGCAGGTTACGGGAAAACAAATGTGGAAATATTGTCTATCTTTTAACCTCCTCCTTACACTTCAGTCCCCTCTCTGGTATTATTTATTCCATATTGGATTTGACAGTGTGGTGGGTGTGATCTTTTCTCACAAACTGATGTTGGCTTTTGGTTGGCAAGTATTCCCAGCCTAAACACAACAGCTGAGGCGTGGTAGAATATTTTATAGCAGGGAACTGAAATGCCAGAATCCTGCTCAGCCCTCCTTGTGTGTGGTCACTAAGGGGAGAAAATGGCACCAACTGGAAGGCCACGTCCCACTGGGTTTGGATGCCAACCCCATGCAGACAGATACCAACAAACCTAGTGAATGGGACTAAACCATTCAAGGTCTTTTTTCTAACATTGGCTACACTTAAGGAATTTAAATAGCTCAGAACAAAAAGGACCATAAAGTCTTTGGGCTTTTCATTCCTGTTGCTTGGAATTCAGAGGAAAGCTAATTCAATAAATACCCTTAATGGGCTTTAAGTGGCTTGGAAACCATAAAGTGCATCATAGAAGTCATAGCTCTGATCTGCCTCCTTCTGCTTCCTTCCTTAGATAGGGATTTGCTCTGGCTTGTTGAGAACGGCCTGGGTCAAAGTGGTGCCAAATGGCGGGGAAGAGTTAGAAGAGACTGAGAGCAAGGGAGAGACAGAAGGCAAGTGAGACAGAAAGTGTCTGGCCGGAGCTAGCCTGAGCCTGTCAGAGCCAAGAGTATGTCTGGGAGAGTTGGTTGTGTTCCTAGAGTTTAGATGGAGAATTTGGTCTAGAATAGAAAGTGAGAACCCTAGCCACCCACCAGAGCGCTCTTTCTTTGTAACATCCTGGAAAGTTGCATCTCCGGAAAGCAACCTAGAGGACATTTCTAGAGTAAAGCCATTCAGAGCAGACTGTGAGCTTCCTGAACATCTGAGTGCTTCTCTCCCACTTCTTTTTCTCCCAATCAGATCATCCACATAGAAGACGGAGACTTGACCAAAATGCTTTTCATTATCTGATCACTGGATTTTGTTGACTCATTTCTGAGGTCCATTCCTGCTCTGCTGTGCATTTTCCATGATTCTAGAAGGATGGGAGTTTACCTACTTGTGGAATCAATGGAAAACCCTGGACACTCATCCTGTCTAATAGATGCAGTGGGACCTGGACTCAAGCAGAGTGTGACAACAATTAACCAGGAAACTTGGGAACACAGGATTGGAAGTATTTGGACTTTCTGACCACGCAAACTGTCTATTTCTTTCCTTAAAGCTCACTGGAGAGACTCTAAATTATGAACTCTCTTCCTGTCCAGGCCATTTACCCAAGTATTTTGTCATCTGTATTTTTGTAACTCTCTATTCCTGGTTCATTTGGGGAGCTCCAGCTCCCCTGTCCTTCTACTGTATTCTAAATTTCCCTGCCTTCTTATAAGGTTGTCAGGTAGGTTCACTGTAGGTTACTCTCCTCCCTACTGACCACGGGATCTTAATGAATCCTTTATCAGGGGTGCCACATGGTAAACCCTCAGGATGCCCTCATGGTGGGCTAGGTGAACAGCACCCTCTGGAGGCGGACCAGGCACACAGCCAGGCATTCCCAGTCAGTAAGCAGGTCAGGGGGTCCTGCTCACTAACTGGGCACATGGTAGTCTTTTCTGAGAGCAAGGGAGAGACAGAGGCAAGTGAGACAGAAAGTGTCTGGCCGGAGCTAGCCTGAGCCTGTCAGAGCCAAGAGTATGTCTGGGAGAGTTGGTTGTGTTCCTAGAGTTTAGATGGAGAATTTGGTCTAGAATAGAAAGTGAGAACCCTAGCCACCCACCAGAGCGCTCTTTCTTTGTAACATCCTGGAAAGTTGCATCTCCGGAAAGCAACCTAGAGGACATTTCTAGAGTAAAGCCATTCAGAGCAGACTGTGAGCTTCCTGAACATCTGAGTGCTTCTCTCCCACTTCTTTTTCTCCCAATCAGATCATCCACATAGAAGACGGAGACTTGACCAAAATGCTTTTCATTATCTGATCACTGGATTTTGTTGACTCATTTCTGAGGTCCATTCCTGCTCTGCTGTGCATTTTCCATGATTCTAGAAGGATGGGAGTTTACCTACTTGTGGAATCAATGGAAAACCCTGGACACTCATCCTGTCTAATAGATGCAGTGGGACCTGGACTCAAGCAGAGTGTGACAACAATTAACCAGGAAACTTGGGAACACAGGATTGGAAGTATTTGGACTTTCTGACCACGCAAACTGTCTATTTCTTTCCTTAAAGCTCACTGGAGAGACTCTAAATTATGAACTCTCTTCCTGTCCAGGCCATTTACCCAAGTATTTTGTCATCTGTATTTTTGTAACTCTCTATTCCTGGTTCATTTGGGGAGCTCCAGCTCCCCTGTCCTTCTACTGTATTCTAAATTTCCCTGCCTTCTTATAAGGTTGTCAGGTAGGTTCACTGTAGGTTACTCTCCTCCCTACTGACCACGGGATCTTAATGAATCCTTTATCAGGGGTGCCACATGGTAAACCCTCAGGATGCCCTCATGGTGGGCTAGGTGAACAGCACCCTCTGGAGGCGGACCAGGCACACAGCCAGGCATTCCCAGTCAGTAAGCAGGTCAGGGGGTCCTGCTCACTAACTGGGCACATGGTAGTCTTTCTGCTCTGACACCACCTCATCTCTTCAGACACATCTCCTACTACTCCGCCAAAATGCTTACCTCCTATCAATTCCCTCCAGGCTAGGTTCTTGATCATATTCTTGTCTATCTGTATTTTCTGTAAGAAATGTCTAATTATGTCTGGCAGACTCTGCTTTAATGCCAAATCTTTGATTTTCTGGACTCTCTCAGCCAGTTAGTTGATCCCTTCTTCATTCTCTGATAACTTTATTCAGACGTTTAAATTCCCTATTTCCATGTAGTCTCCTAAGGGTACTGAGCTCTTCAGAGGTGACTGTTCCTGGCTCCCTTATGCTCAGTATCTAAGTGGTTGCATAGTAGGCATTCGCCAAATGTTTGTTGAGCCTACTGGGTTGGGATGGGGTGGGGAGTAGCCCAGTGATTGGGACAGGGCAGACTGATCAGTGCTGCAGCAGTCAGAGATGTCTGCTGTGGGCAGCAGGCCCTTTAAAAGCCTTCATGCCACACTCTGGAAAATGTTGATCTCAAAGACTGCTTGCTCAGGTCCCTTCTACTTCCAAAACCCTGACTTACAGGGAGAACTTCTGAAATGGCAAAGTAAAAACATTCTGAAATCTACTTCTCCATAAAAGCACAGAGAAAACCAACAAAAGTTCTCAAAATCCACATTTCCAGAATTCCGCACATTAGCCATACTTTGTGCAGCAACTACAGTATTGCAAGCAAAGTCTTGGAACAACTTGAGCTTCTGTTTAAGGAAAAACTCAAAGAAAAACAAAAGGAGGCTGAATCTCAGTAGGAGCGCTGAGCTCTTGTGCCCCTGCTCCAGCTTTTCTCTCCCCAGCTCTGCAGTCACCCTGAAAAGCAGCAGCCTGGTGACTCTGGCCACCAAGAAAACCAGGTGCCAAACAGCCGCTGGAGTGTGTTCCCCAAAGGCCCTGAGCCCAGACAGCTGTCAGTACTGGACTGTCTGGCAGATCCCTTGAAAGACCCACTCTCAAGGCCTGTATTTTTTTTCTTTGAAGATCTTTTTTAATGTGGACCGTTTTTTAAAAATCTTTTTTATTACAGTATTGCTTCTGTATTTTTTTTATGTTTTGGTTGTTTTGGCCACAAGGCATGTACGATCTTAGCTCCCCAACCAGGGATCGAGAACACGCACCTCCCGCATTGGAAGGTGAAATTTTAGCCACTGGATCACCACGGAAGTCCGTCAGTTCAGTTCAGTTCAGTTCAGTCGCTCAGTCATGTCCGACTCTTTGTGACTCCATGAATTGCAGCACGCCAGGCCTCCCTGTCAATCACCAACTCCCGGAGTTCACTCAAACTCATGTCCATCAAGTCAGAGATGCCATCCAGCCATCTCATCCTCTGTTGTCCCCTTCTCCTCCTGCCCCCAATCCCTCCCAGCATCAGAGTCTTTTCCAATGAGTCAACTCTTCACATTTCTTTACTTAACCTGCCTCCAAGCCCAGCCTGTGTGAACCACACTCAAGGCATATATTCAAACACATCAGGGACAATTGGACATTGGTGTAACATGAGGGGGAAAGACATGCTGCCCAGAGGATTAGGAGGGAAAAGGGAAGGAGGTGTCCACTGGGGCTTCAACAAACTCTGCCATATTGCTGGGAATTTAGAAAGCTATGTACCTTCAAGGGCTCTGTGCATGCTCAGGAGGAACCTAGGGAGCACTAATTTCACCTGCAGCTGACCTCCAGGCTCTGCCCAAACAGGAAGTTAATGCCAATGTAGGGTGTGAACTGCCTGCTGAAGTGTTGAGGGCTCAAGCCAAATGACATGCAGAGTCCTGAGAGACCATTAGGTTCAAGGCATTTGAGGAGACCTCTGTGCACACACTTGCTGGAAAACAAGGCTAAGAGCACAGCATTCAGGTGCCCCACGTGGTGAAGAACAGGCATTTTACAGAATTATTCAAGAAAGTCACTAAACAGGAAGCAACAAAAACAGTGACAGTCACAATAACAGACTCGTGGTGGTCTAGAGTTTCCTCGCTGTATCATTTAAAAGGTCAAATTCTAAACAAAAATTATAACTATGTAAAGAAATAAGAAACTGTAGCCCACATACCCAGTAAAAAGCAATTAGAAACTATCACTGAAAAACCCAGACATTAGAATTACTAAACAAACACTTCAAATGAGCAATTTTAACAACTTTAACTATTAATATATTTTAATTAAGATTTAAATTGGTTCCCTCGTAGCTCAGTTGGTAAATCACCTGCTTGCAATTCAGGAGACCTGGGTTCAGTTCCTGGGCTGGGAAGATTCCCTGGAGAAGGAAATGGCAACCTATTCTAGTATTCTTGCCTGGAGAATCCCATGGACACAGGAGCCTAGCAGTCTACAGTTCATGGGATCACAAGAGTCAGACACAACATAGCAACAAAACCACCACCACCACCAAAATACTTTAAGATATATTTGTATATGTTTAAGGGGTATACTTTGGAGAAGGAAATGGCAACCCACTCTAGTACTATTGCCTGGAAAATCCCATGGACAGAGAAGCCTGGTAGGCTACAGTCTGTGGGGTCGCAAAGAGTCGGACATGACTGAGCAACTACACTTTCAAGGGGTATACTTGATATTTGTATATATTAAGTACATAATGTGAAAATTCACCACAATCAAGCTAAATAACTTATCTATCATCTCTAGTTACCCGTGTGTGTGTGTGTGTGTGTGTGTGTGATATTTCATCTAAGATCTATACTTTTAGAAAATTTCAAGTATGTCATCATCGTACTCTACATTAGATCTCCAGAACTTAACCCACAAACTGAACCCTAGTACCCATTGATGAATATCTCCCCACATCCTACACTCTTCAGCCACTGTAGCCATGGTTCAACCCTCTGCTTCTATGAGTCTGACTTTTTTAGATTCAGCATTTAAGTGAGATAGTATAGTGCTTCTTTTTCTTGCATGACTTTATCTTTCTTAGCATAATGTACTCCAGGTTCACTTTGTTTGCAAATAGCAGAATTTCCTTTCTTTTAAGGCTTAAAAAGTTCTGGTTATTGTGTGTGTTTGTGTGTATGTGTGTGTGTGTGTGTGTGTATTATGTGTATGTATATATACACACACTTTGTGTGCGTCACAACTCAGTCACTCAGTTGTATCCAACTTTTTGCAACTCCATGGACTGTAGGCTGCCAGACTCCTCTGTCCATGGGATTTCCCAGGCAAGAATACTGGAGTGGGTTGCCATTTTCTCCTCCAGGGGATCATTGTGACCCAGGGATGGAGACTGCAACTCCTGCGGCTCTTGCCTGTAGGCAGATTCTTTACTACTGAGCCACCTGGGAAGCCCATACGTGCACTTTGTATTTAATTTATTCATCCGCCAGTCACAGACACTTAGCTTGTCTCTGTATCTTGGCTTTTATGAATAATGCTACAGTGGATTTGGGAGTGCAGCTCTCTCTCCAGTATACTAATTTCCTTTCTTTGCATATGTTCCCAGAAGTGGGATGACTGGGTCATACAGTACATATTTTTTTTAATTTTGAGGATCCTCTCTACTGTTTTCCATAATGGCTGTACCAATTTACTTCCCCATCAGTAGTTATAAGGATTCCCTTCTGTCCACATACTCTCCAAGACTTGGTTTTTTTTTTTGGTTTTTGATGCTAGCCATTTTAAAAATTGTGAGGTAACATCTCATTGTGGCCTTCATTTGCATTTCACTACTAGTAAGTAATGTTGAGCACTAATTTTTTGGCCATGTGCAAGTCTTCTTTTGAGAAATATCTATTCAAGTTTTTGTTTGAGTTATTTGGAATTTTTTACTATTGAGTTTTATGAGTTCTTTATATATACTGTATGTTAATGCCTAATAAATAATGCCTGTGTATATAAATATATATATTTGCAAATATATTATATATATATATCCCCTGGAGTAGGAAATGGCAACCCACTCCAGTATTCTTGCTTAGAGAATCCCATGGACATAGGAGCCCAGCGGGCTACAGTCTATAGGGTCACAAAGAGTCAGACATGACTGAGTGACTTGACTTTATATATATGTATATATATGTATATGTTTATATGTCTCCATACTTACTTTGCAGATATTTTCCCCCCTTCCACAGGTTGCCTTTTCACTCTATTGATTGTTTCCTTTGCTGTTCAAAAGCTCTTGAGTTTGATATGTTCTCACTTGTCTCTTTAGGCTTTAGTTGTCTGTGCTTTTGGTGCTGTGACCAAAAAATTGTTATTAAAGCCAATGTCAAGAACTTCTCCCCCTATATTTTTGGAATTTTGACTCTTACCTTTAAGTCTTTCAACCATTTGAAGCTGATTTTTGTGTATTGTGTGAGGTAAGGTTTCCGTTTCATTCTTCTACATATGGACATCCAGTTCTCCCAATACTATCTTTTCCCATTGTGTGTTCTTAGATCTGTGGTTGAAGAGCAGTTGACCATAATGTGTGGGTTTATTTCTGGGCTCAATATTCTGTTCCATTGGTCTATATGTCTGTTTGCAATACTATAGCTTTGCAACATATTTTGAAATCAAAACTGTGATGCTTACAGCTTTGTTCGTCTTGTTCGAAATTACTCTAGCTGTTCAGGGTTTTTTTCTGCTTCCATATGCATTTTATGTTTTTCCTATTTCTGAGAAGAATGCCATTAGGATATTGATAAGGTTTACATTCAATATGTAGGTGACTTTAGGTAGTATTTTTACAATATAAATTCTTTCAATCTATGAAAATGGGAAGTCTTTCCATGTATCCAGGTCTTCTTTAATTTGCTATATTTTATAATTTTCAATGTACAAGTCTTTCACCTGATTAACTGCATTCATAAGTATTTTCAGTCTTTATGTTGCTGTTGTAAGTGAGATTGTTTTCTTACTTTCCTTTGTGGATAGTCCATTGTTAGTGTATACAAACACTGATTTTTTTCTAACTTGTTATTTTATATTGGAGTTATATGGCTCACCAATAATGCTGTGATAGCTTCAGGCATATAGCAAAGGAACCCAGTCACACACACACATGGATCTAGTCCCCCTCAAATTTCCCTCCTATTTAACTTGTCACACAACATCGAGCAAATTACCCTATGCTATACAGTGGGTCCTTGCTGATAATCAGTTTTAAATATAGCAGTATGTACATCTCAATCCCAAACTCCCCGATTACCCCTTTCCCTGACCCTTCTACCCTAGTAACCATAGTTCTTTGTCTGAGTCTGTGAGTCTGTTTCTGTTTGGTAAATAAGTTCAGTTGTATCACTTCTTATTAAATTCCAGATATAAGCGAAATCTTATGATATTTCTCTTTCTCTGTCTGACTTACTTCACTCAGTATGACAATCTCTAGGTCCATCTGCATTGCTGCAAATGGCATTATTCCATTCTTTTTAATGAATAAGTCATATTCCGTCGTACATGACTACTGTATTCTCTTTGTCCACTCCTCTATCCGTGGCTATCTAGGTGGCTTTCCTGTCTTGGCTGTTGTAAACAGTGCTGCAGTGAGCATTGGGTGCATGTACCGTTTTGGACTGTGTTTTTCTCCAGGTGTATGCCCAGGAGTGGGACTACAGGAACATGTGGTAGCTCTGTTTTTAGTGTTTTAAGGAACTTCCATACTGTTCTCCACAGTAGTAGTACCAATTTACACTCTCACCAACAGTGTAGAAGGATTCTCTTCTCTCCACACCTTCTACAGCATTTATTTTAGATTTTTTGATGATAGAGATTTTGAGTGGTGTGAGGTGATAGCTCACTGTAGTTTTGATTTGCCTTACTCTAATAATTAGCAGTGTTGAACATCATTTTATGTACTTCTTGGCCATCTGTATGTCTTCTCTGAAGAAATGTTTATTTAGATATTTCACCCATTTTTTGATGGGGTTCACCACATGAACTGTTTGTAAATTTTGAAGACTAATCCTTTATTGATCACATCATTTGCAAATATTTTCTCCCAATCAATGGATTACCTTTTCATTTTGCTTATGGTTTCCTTTGCTGTGCTGAAGTTTTTGAGTTTAAATAGGTCTCATTTGTTTATTTTTGTTTCAATTCCATTGCTCTGGGAGATAAATCAAAGGAGATATTGCTGTGATTTATGTTGGAGATTGTTCTGCCTATGTTTTCCTCTAAGAGTTTTATATTGTCCAGTTTCGCATTTAGGCCTTTAATCCACTTTGAGCTTATTTTTATGGATGATGCTAAATAATGTTCTAATTTAGCTTTTTATATATAGTTGTCCAGATTTCCTAGCACCGTTATTAAACAGATTGTCGTTTCCCCATTGTATAGTCTTGCCTCCTTTGTCATAGATGAGTTGACCATAGATGCATAGGTTTATTTCTGGGCTTTCTATCCAGTTGCATGGTCTACATTTCTATTTTTGTGCCAGTACATACTGTTTTGATGACTATAGCTTTGTAGTACAGTATGAAGGCAGAGAGCCTAATCTCTCTGGCTCTGTTCTTTTTAATGATTGCTTTGGCTATTCCCTAGTGGGTCAGAGGATAAAGCATCTGCCTGCAATGCAGGAGACCCAGGTTCAATCCCTGGGTTGGGAAGATCCTCTGGAGAAGGAAATGGCAACCCACTCCAGTATTCTTGCCTGGAGAATCCCATGGACAGAGGAGCCTGGCGGGCTACAGTCCACAGGGTTACAAAGAGTCGGACACACTGAGCGACTTCACTTTCTTTCTTTCTTTCTTTCTTTCTTTCTTTTGGCTATTCAGGATTTTTTGTGTCTCTATACAAATTTTAAGATTATTTTGTTCTAGTTCTATGAAAAATACCATTGATAATTTGATAGGGGTTGTCAGCATAGTCATTTTCTCAATATTGATTCTTCCAATCTAAGAATATGGTATATATTTCCATCTGTTTGTGTTGTCTTTGATTTCTTTCATCAGCATCTTAGAGGTTTCCTTAAGCAGGTTTATTCCTAAGTATTTTATTCTTTCTGATGCAATGGTAGATGGGATTGTTTCTTGAATTTCTCTTTCTGATCTTTCATTCATTGCAAGTGTATAGAGAAGCAACAGATTTCTGAAAATTAATTTTAAAGCCTGCAACTTTACTAAATTCACTGATGAGCTCTATGGTTTTCTAGTATTGTCTTTAAGATTTTCTATGTATAGTATCATGTTATCTGCAAACAGTGACAGTTTGACTTCTTTTCCAGTTTGATTTACTTTCATTTCTTTTTCTTCTCTGATTGCTGTGGCTAGGATTTCCAAAACAATGTTGCATAAAAATGGTGAGAGTGAATATTCTTGTCTTGTTCCTGGTCTTAGATGAAACGCTTTCAGCTTTAGGTTTGTTGTACATGGCCTTTATTATGTTGAAGTATGTTCCCTCTTTGCCCACTTTCTGGAGAGTTTTTACCATAAATGAATGCTGAATTTTGTTGAAAGACTTTTCTTCATATTTTGAGATAATCATATGGTTTTTAATTCTTCAGTTTGTTAATATGTGTATCACACTAATTGATTTTCAGATATTGAAAAACTTAAATAACTGAGCTAAATCCCACTTGATCATGGTGTATGATCCTTGTTAAATTTGGATTGGTAGTATTTTGTTGAGGTCTTTTGCATCTTTGTTCATCTGTGATCCTCGCCTGTAATTTTTTGTAGTATCTTGGTCTGGTGTTCGAATCAAGGTAATGGTGACCTCATAGAATGAATTTGGTAGTTTTTGTTCCTCTGCATTTTTGGGGGAAACAGTTTCAAAAGGATAAGTATTCAGTCTTCTCTGATTTTTGTATGTCAGTTTTTATCCTGCAACTTTACTGACGTTGTTTATTAGGGCAAACAATTTTTAAACAAAAACTTTTGTTTGAGTCTTTAGTATTTTCTACATATATGCCCATGTAACCTGCAAAACAGTATAATTTAACTTCTTTCTTCCAATCTGAATGCCTCATTTCTTTTATTTCTCTAATTGCTCTGGCTTGGACTTCCACAATTGTTTTGAATAGAAGTGGTAAGAATGGGCATCTTTGTCTTGTACCAGTTCTTAGAAGAAAAACTTTCTGTTTCCCCCCACTGATTGTCAGCTATAGGCTTTTAACATAAGGTCTTTAAGGTCACTTCCATCTACTCTTATTTTTTGAGAGTTTTTATCATGATTAGATGTTTAATTCTGTCAAATGCTTTTTCTATATCTACTGAGAAGATCATGTAGCCTTTATGCTTCATTCCATTGATGAGATGAATCACATTGATTGATTTGTTTATGTTGAACCATCCTGTGACCTGTGGATAAGTCCCACTTGGTCATAGTCTATTATCCTTTAAATGTGCTGTGGAATTTGATTTACTAATATTTCACTGAAGATATTTGATTCTCTGCTTATTAGAGATATTGGCCTATTGTTTTATTTTTTATGATGTCTTTGTTTTACTTTGGAATCAAGATGGTTTTTGCCTCATCAAATGAATTCAGATGTTTGGCCATTTATGCTTTCAAGAATTGGTATTAATTCTTTGTGTATGTTTGGTAGAATGTAACAATGAAGCCATCTGTCCCTGGTATTTTATTTGTGGGGAAGTTTATGATTACTACTTCAATTACTTATTTTATTAGGTCTCTTTATGCCTCTATATTTTTCTTGAAACTTTTCTAGAAATGTGTCTACTTTTTG
>SJYC01078791.1:0-19711 GCA_006408675.1 Madoqua kirkii
GTATTCTAACACAATTATATGGAATCTATACAAATGGTACTGAAGGATTTACTTACAGGGCAACAGTGGAGAAACAGATATAGAGAACAGACTTATGGAAATGGGGAGAGGGGAAGAGAAGGTGAGATGTATAGAAAGAGTAACATGGAAACTTACATTACCATGTGTGAAACATTTAGCCAATGAGAATTTGCTGTATGGCTCAGGGGCTGTGTATCAACCTAGAAAGGTAGAATGGGGAAGGAGATGGGAGGGAGTTTCAAAAGGGAGAGGATATATGTATACCTATGGCTAATTTATGTTGATGTTTGACAGGAAACTGCAAAATTCTATAAAGTAATTATCCTTCAATAAAAAATAAATTAATTAAAAAAAATCCTAGTGTTTTTCTTCATCAAGTAGATTTTGGTTTTCCTAGCAGTTCAGCACATGTTAAAAAATTAACATTCTTTTCTGACTTATGGAAATGGGGAGAGGGGAAGAGAAGGTGAGATGTATAGAAAGAGTAACATGGAAACTTACATTACCATGTGTGAAACATTTAGCCAATGAGAATTTGCTGTATGGCTCAGGGGCTGTGTATCAACCTAGAAAGGTAGAATGGGGAAGGAGATGGGAGGGAGTTTCAAAAGGGAGAGGATATATGTATACCTATGGCTAATTTATGTTGATGTTTGACAGGAAACTGCAAAATTCTATAAAGTAATTATCCTTCAATAAAAAATAAATTAATTAAAAAAAATCCTAGTGTTTTTCTTCATCAAGTAGATTTTGGTTTTCCTAGCAGTTCAGCACATGTTAAAAAATTAACATTCTTTTCTAGGATTAAAAAATTGGCAATTTATGAATATAGTTTATGTAAGATTAGTCACTATATGTTAAAGAACATACTGAAATAATTAGGTATGTAAAAGAAAAAAATTCCACATCTAGGAACATGATTAAGATTGCAATTTTTTAACCTCCTTTGGAAAGACATAAACATTTCTGAAAAATTTTTGAAATACTTTCCTGATGAACTATAATGGGTTTAAAATTTGGCTTGGAAAACCAGTGACTCAGCTACCATATGGTCAGTTGCCCTTTAGTCATGAGTCTAGTAGTATTTATCCAGACTTTCTTTTTTATATATGTATCAGGGTAACGATTATCATCTACTCATTTTCTTCATTTATGAAATATCCCTACCAAGAATGGTTCTTTAATTAGCATACTAGCACTTTCTCTTGCATACAAACTATAATAAAACTTAGACACAGGCTTATAATCCATCTGATGTTTTCTCTAGCCAGACTAACTGAATTCTAAGAGCATGCGTCATGGTTTAGGGCATTTATCAAGCACACTGTTTTTAAGAAGTGCAAAAATATAGATCATAAATTAAAAAGAATATAAAATCATTCTCCTGTGAGGGCAAAAAATTCAAGGGAGATGTAAATCTTTGAAAACAATGTTAACAATATGTAATGTAAACATTTCCTTGATAAATAGTGTAAACAAATACCAATCTAATAACACCGTTACCAATAAGCATGCATTTATATCATTATATTATCTGTAATGTTAAATTTATACTGAACTTGCTTTTACACAGCTTTTTACTTTTTAAAATGTTTCAAAGCCATTATGCCATTTCATCTTATTTCATGTATTACAACATAATTCTGCTTTTCCTGTTCTTGCACATTAAGAACAGAACAAGAAAAGATTATACATTCAAAAGTAATTTAAAAAGCATTTTCTGTCACCAGAAATGACAAGGCATAAACATAATACATGGAAAGACATGTAACCAAGACATTTTACCAAATAAGTGATCTTCCAAGTGTATCGTTCCTGCCACCATTTGAGTCTCTTTGCTTTATTTCATATCCCCAACTACTCCTATAATGATACACTTTCTTATCATTTTCTTCAGAGACATTTTTAGGGTAGTAAAGGCCCATAATCCAGCTGCATAACCAGAACAGTGTGGGCTAGAAAGAACTCAGTTCACTAAGATCCCTCGATGCTACTCAGCCCAAGAATGAAGTCACTAGGGTCCCAGAAAAAAAATCACAAACCCAGAAAATGTAAAATTTGGCATAATGGACTAAAATAACTCAATTATCTGACATTATCGTTTAACAGCATCATTTTCCTGAAGTAATTAATACCTATGGCTTTATTTTGTACATAGAGGAAGGGCTAGTTTATGTGAGAATATGACTTCTGTTACCATAAGTTAGCTTTAAGACATTAACCCTTTGTGCTTGGAAAGAAAATTCCCTTAGGAAATCTGAGATATATCTCTCAACTACTTACTATAGCCCTGCTGCTGAAGGTGATCATTTAGAACAGAACTCGTTAACAATATTTATTATCATTTTCTATGAAAGACACTCAATCTCATTCATCATTAATGATAAGCATAATAACTATTATTTGTTGATCACGTTTTTGGTGCCAGGTACAAATCAATAGAATAGAGTGTGCATGTGGTAGTCACTCAGTTGTGTTTGACTCTTTGTGACCCCATGGACTGTAGTGTGCCAGGCTTCTCTGCCCGTGGAATTTTCCAGGCAAGAATACTGGAGTGGGTAGAGTAGCACATTATAATCTGTTATTAAATATAACAACTCAGAGATAGAAATTTAATTCTGTAACCTTCAGGGGTGTTCATCCAACTGCATGCTTTCAATGCTTCAGCCCCTACTACTGCATCTCATTTCCTTCTCTCTCTATTTTTGCTCTTCTGTGGCAATTTTCTCCTCTTGGCCTAAGTAAATTCCAAGCTGCAGAAGGCACTGGTGTACATGAGAACCACATGAGGGGTCTGAACTGTAGTTCTTTACTTGGAGCTTATCAGTGAACCCGTCGAGTTTCCTTATCCATCACAAAATTCATGGCACTATTCAACCTGGTGGGTTACTTGGTCTGAGTGAGAGATTTGTCATGATTCTTCCGGTTGTTTCAGGGAGTGACACAGATAAAATAAATGGTAACATGGGCTTCCGTGCTGCTGCTAAGTCACTTCAGTCGTGTCTGACTCTGTGTGACCCCATAAGCGGCAGCCTACCAGGCTCTGCTGTTCCTGGTATTCTCCAGGCAAGAATACTGAAGTGGGTTGCCATTTCCTTCTCCAATGCATGAAAGAGAAAAGTGAAAGTGAAGTCACTCAGTCATGTCCAACTCTCAGCGACCCCGTGGACTGCGGCCTACCAGGCTCCTCTGTCCATGGATTTTCCAGGCAAGAGTACTGTAGTGGGCTGCCACTGCCTTCTCCGATGGGCTTCCCTAGTGGCCTAGTAAAGAATCTTCGTGCAATACAGGAGATGTGAGTTCTATCCCTGGGTCAGGAAGACTCTCTGGTGAAGGGAATGGTTACCCACTTTAATATTTAAAGAAAATTAACCCTAAATATTCATTGGAAGGACTGATAATGAAGCTGAAACTCCAATACTTTGGCCACCTGTTGCAAAGCCCCAACTCATTGGAAAAGACCCTGATGCTAAGAAAGATAGAAGGCAGGAAGAGAAGGGGAGGACAGAAGACAAGATGGTTGGATGGCATCACTGAATGGCCATGAGTTTGAGGAAACCCCAGGAGATGGTGAAAGACATGGAAACCTGGAATGCTGCAGTCCATGGGGTTGCAAAGAGTTGGACATGACTGAGTGACTAAACAACAACCCATTCCAATATTCTTGCCTGGGAAATCCCACAGATAGTGGAGCCTGGTAGGCTACAGCCCATTGGGTTGCAAGGAGTCAGACATGACTGAGCAACTAAGCATACACGAGAATCACAAATCCTGCATACTTCTGATGTTTGCAGTAGGCATTAATTGTTCCTCTTGGGATGCAGTATTAGTTCTGATGTATCTTTTCCAGAGAGGAGGGATCAGAGGTTTCTTATTCTTTCCTATGGTACTGGCTTATATTTCTACAGGTCAGAGAATTAATTTGAGGGTTCCACTCCTACTTTGAGTATTCATCCAAATTTTGTACACAAACCCAAGAAAATTAGCATAGAATGAGTCTCTGAACCACTGGATGAAACTATGAGACAATAAAAGCTAATATGATGCTTCCAAATGCCTAGGATTACCCCTCCCCTGGCTTCCCTGGTGGCTCAGAGATTAAAAAAAAAAAAAAAAAGCGTCTGCCTGGAATGTGGGAGACTCGGGTTTGATCCCTGGGTTGGGAAGATCCTCTGGAGAAGGAAATGGCAACCCACTCAGTACTCATGCCTGGAGAATCCCATGGAGGGAGGAGTCTGGTAGGCTACTAGTCCATGGGGTCGCAAAGAGTCGGACACGACTGAGCGACTTCACTCACCCCTCCCCTACCTAATACACCAGCGGAGTTACCTTTTCCATATCATTTCAGAATCTCATCCTGAAGGTTTGTTTGCAAGGGCTATTTTTAGTACCAAGTGTCTTAGTCTGAGTTCTTGCAAAGTAAATTCTTAAGAAAGAGCGTGTGTTGATTATTTTGGGAAGAAATTCCCCTAAAAGGAAAAGTAAATAATTACAGAAAGAGAAACAGAGCAAAAGGGGAAAAAATTCCAATGATATATTTTTAAGTTGATTCCCACTACAGAGATTTGGAACTTGAGAACCCTGGGTACTTTTGCAGAGGCATGTAAAATAGACTTCATCAATGTCTGCTCAAGACAGAGAAAAAGAGGCTCTTAGCTATTGGCTCCAGTGCCTTGATCTGGAGGAGGTTCAGTGACCTGAAACTCAAATTTATACATGACTCAGTGTCTAGATGGCTTCTCCCCAGAGTTCTGAAAATCTGTGACAGAGAAGTGCCCCAGGTAAGAAAGGAAGAGAAGGAAGATGCAACTGAGCCAGATGCTGTTATTACAGGAGTTGGGAGCTGATTAATCCACAAGGGTTAAGGAACATGAAGTGGGCACTGGGGATTTCTGTACATTCTCTCATCTTGTTTAAAACAATTCACCCTCTATAATAAACAGTTGAGAAACAATTCTCAAACCCATCCAGCTTTCCCAAAGAGCTTTTAATTAGCAAATAAACTGCTGACTACTACCTCTGCTTGAATGACAAAAAGCACAAACCTGGATGTCAGGCACTGCTGGGTTAAAATATCTTTATAGCTTCCCTGATATACTAATCTAGGAGCAATACTGAATATATTTCAGGATTTCAAGGACCAGCTCTTTTAAACCCATTGCCAGAGCCCCTTTATATCATTTCTAAATGATCTAAGCCTTTCTAACTAACTGCAAACAATCAATGGTATCACACTGTACCAAAATAATAACTAGCTGTCATTTGCTAAGTCTCTTAAATGATAATGTGCCCCACCACAATTTGGCTTCAGCAGGAAACTTATCAGAAAATGTACCGATTACTCAACAAAACTTCAGCAAGCTCTTAGTGGACTCCCAGCAACACACCTCCCTAGAACCGGGGTTCCTCCTTTCTTGCTATCTTTCTTGGCTGTTGAGTTTTTCTGCAGGTTAAACTGATCTGTTTTGGGCACCTGCTGGCTGGCTCCTCTAAACTCCCCAAGGCACCAGTCAATCCTCCATTAAGAGAGAAGATGCTGTCAAGACTATCCAAATTGACTCATTTTGGCATCTCCTTTATTTTTCAATATTGGAGCTGTATTGTGAAGAATCTTGACAAGTAGCAGTAAAACCAATTACACATGAGAATCAACAAGGGAGTCAATTTTCACCCAGAAAGAGAATCAGAACTGAATCCGGTGAGAGGCATATATCTGTGCCAACTATAAATTGACACTTACCATCTCCTTCTACAAGGATTAATCATGAGTTGCTAAGGCTGCTGACTTTCAACACCCACTGAAAGGAGCTCAGGGTAGAGAGCAGGAAGGAGGCACTCTGTGCTCAGGGAGAAACTGGCAGAACAGGTCTTTAGATACTTAGGCATTTTCAGAAGCTGATTTTATGAGCCCAGTTCTTGCATCTCCTCATATCTGAAAAGCACTAAAATCATTAATGGTAACATCTGCTCCTTTTTACTAGCAGCAGGCTTTTGCAAAAATTTGTGCAAGTACACCACTTCACTAAAGTTTTATGTAACACTGACCTTCCCCCTAAACTACTTGCAGTTTCTAAGAGTTACCTGAAAAGCTGTCTCCTTGGCTATAGTCCTCATTTTGCCCCCAAATCCACAACTATAATTTTGTGCATTTTTTTTCAGTCGACATCTGAATGCAACAGGAGATTGCCTGGAGTTTAGAAAAGAAATTAGAGCCAAAGTTTCAGGACTTAGGGTAGTCATTGGAAAAGGTTTTGGCTGATTCAATAAGCTCCAACAGAGAAGGGGCCATTTTATTCCTCAGTGTTAGCATAAGAGAAGCACAGAGTGAGTCTGAAAGCACAAGGACCTTTTCTTTCATAATTCAACACTCAATTTTCTGAGAAATTCTTAAAATTTTCTAACTTTCTAAGCTATTTTGAAATCCCTTGTTATAAAAACACATTATCTTTCCAAACGTGGATTCTAATCATCACACAGGTTCTCTCTTGCATTTTACTTGACAAAGTAATGACATTCGGCAAAATCTGAAATGTTGACACATAAATTTAATCTATATGTCTAATCCACATACGAATGTGAAATCCTATAAGAAACAATCCTGTGTAACATTTGGAAGATGGTATCAGTCTTTTGACCTTTCAGATCATGGACTGTTTCTCCTTTGAAACTTGAACATCCTTGAAATCTTCCCTCCTAAGAAAAACTGATATTATCATATCATCCATAGGCTTTTATGACCATGACTATTGACCTGTATCTGTGTCTAAGATGTTGCTTTCTTTATGGCAGATGAAAAAAATATGTTTTTGTAATTATCACTACCATAAATTAAATATAGTTTATAAAATGAAAAGAATATGCTAATGTGACATTAAGACTGCAAACTTGAATGGGATGCTAATTGTGCTTAAGTTAATGTGAGGCATCAAGAAATTATGATGTGACCAAGCTGAGACTTCAAAGGGGACTCAGAAGGACTCAGTCTCACTAATTGAAAGGAGACACATACTTGAATGTCAATGATGCTAAACAATTTGAAGAAAAAATGTAAAAGCTACAGTAATAGTTCTCTCGTTCTCTCTCCTAGGTTTCATTATTTGTTCCAAAGATATATCAGCCCAACTAATACCTCCAAATCCTTGTTATATACAGTAAAACAGTGGGAACTTTGCATTTCTTTAGCATTCTTCATAGGTTGTACAACATAAGTTACCTTCTGAACAGAAAGATAAGGAAAGCTTTTGGAAGGGAAAAACTCAAATTGTGCCATGAAAGTCCCATTTTTATTAGTTCAACAACTATATATACATTTTAATTTTATTGAAGTATCAGTTCAGTTCAGTCACTCAGTCATGTTCGACTCTTTGTGACCCAATGGACTATAGAACACCAGTATTGATGTATGGTTGCTTTACAACATTGTGTTAATTTCTGCTATATAGCAAAGTGACTCACATATATAAATTTTCATATTCTATTCCATTATGTATCATCACAGGATACTAAATATAGTTCCCTGTGTTATATAGTAAGACTTTGTTGTTCATCCATTCTATATATACTAGTTTGCATCTGCTAATCTCAAACTCCCAATACAAGAAGGTCCCTTTTCAATCTTTTTTATGGAGGCGAGCCTATGGAGGCTCAATACTGCAGGAAGCCTAAGCAGAGACAAAATTAAAGGATGAACACATTTAGATACACATGTACACAGCACTTATATACATGTTAAGTATATGTAATGCCTACAAATACATGCAAGTACATCAGAAAAGGGGAAATGAGGGCTGGCAGTGTTTGAAATAATACTGAAATCACACAGAGATCTTACCTGAAACTGGAGACCCAAACAGTGGTTTAATTTCTCCAAAATCATAAGCAGGACCTGCCTAGAATTTCCTCTAATCCCAAATGGCTAGATTGCAAAATATGAACGGTGGCTCTCCAGAGGGAACCAAAAAAAAAAAAAAGAATGAAAATGAACTTTATAACTGACATTCATCCAGTTTTCTTTGAGAATACACGAGAAGACTTTCCTTTTTTTTTTACAATTTTATTTTTAATTGAAGGATAATTGCTTTACAATGTTGTGTTGGTTTCTGCCATACATCACCATGAATCAGCCACAAGAATGCATATGTCCTCTCCCTCTTGAACTGTCCTCCATCCCCCACCCCATTCCAAGCCCTCTAGGTTGGGATGACTTGTTTTTAATGTTCTCCTGCTAACTTTTCCCTTAACACTTGGGAAATTCAGAGGCTCACTGAAACCCCAAGTCCTCTAGTTTTCCTGTTTTCTGGGAGCTAAAATAAATGATCCACTGTCTTGGGAAAAATGTGCTTTATGATGATATCCTCAAAGTGATATTGAAAACCCCCGTCTTCCAGGAATTCATATCAGTGTTTTCAGACTTATTCTCACTTTTAGGCATTCAAGTATCTGTCTCCTCCTTTCAATTAGTGAGACTGAGTTCTGAGTCCCCCTTTGAAGTCTCAGCTTGGTTACATCATAATTTCTTGATGCCTCACATTAACTTGCTATTCTTTTAAGCACAATTCTAGTTTCATTAAAAAGACTCCCATGTTATATAAATGACTTGATTTTTACTAGCACCTGTTTCACCCCAGTGTTTCATCTCCTATTCTGAATTTCGTTTTAAAAATATTTTAATTTTCAAAAAGAAAACCACTCTATTTTAATCTAACTAATTAAAAACAGGAAAAAAATGTTCTGTTGTAAAATACTGTGTAGACCTGACAGAATTTTTTTTTCCTTTTTTGTAATGCAAGTGCCTGATTTAAGCTTTGATTGCTGAGGAATCCACTTCAAAGAAGCCTGTCTCAAATAAACATGTGACCAGGCAGGAACCAGACAGAGAGCCAGGCCACCTCCCCCAACTGAGCCTCCTTTATTTTAAAGACTGGTGGATTTCAGTAACTGGCCTTATGAGCTACTTGGCTTCTTTCTCTTCCCATGCTTTAACTTCTCATTCAAATGTTTAAAATTTACCAGTACAGAGTCGACTCATTGGAAAAGACCCTGATGCTGGGAAAGATGGAGGGCAGGAGGAAAAGGGGGTGACAGAGGATGAGATGGTTGGATGGCATCACCGACTCAATGGACATGAGTTTGAGCAAACTCTGGGAGATGGTAAAGGACAGGGAGGCCTGGCGTGCTGCAGTCCATGGATCACAAAGAGCTGGACACAGCTTAGCAAGTAAACAACAGACTGAGCCCTCAAATTCCAAGGTCCCCACACTTGACCCCGATAAAAGCAGAGCTCCAGACTGGTGAGCTCTCTCTGATAAATGGAGTATTACTTGCCATATGGGAAAACAGAGACAGTCACAGTCATCAGAGATCGCTGCCATAGCTGATGGCAAGCTGTTGAGCCCTGAGGAAACTCAGGATATGAAAACATAGGATTCTGGCCCCAGATGGCTGAGGTGCACACCAAAGGGATCATTTCAATGTGCCCAGACTCTTGCATCATCCTATGTGCATGTGTGTGTGTATGTGAGTTGCTCAGTGCTGTCTGATTCTTTGCTATCCCATGGTCTGTCTTTGGAATTCTCTAGGCAAGAATACTGGAGTGGGTTGCCATTCCCTTCTCCATGGGATCTTCCCAATCCAGGGAGCGAACCGGGGCCTCCTGCACTGCAGGCAGATTCTTTACCATCTGAGCTAAAACGGAAGCACTAAAGCCCCTAACTTGAGATATCTGGTCTTCTTTACTTAACAATAACCTTTTGATATTCCAGCTACCTGTTGCAGAAATTCTATATAAGCTGTCTGCTCCCAACTGTCAACTTCTTGGAACAGTTTTCTCAGGGTTACCTGAGATGCTGCCTCCTGGGCTTAACATCTTAAAAATTCCCACTGAATACACACAACTCTAAACTTTTAGGTTGTGAATGTTTTTTGGAACCAGACAGAGAGCCAGGCCACCTCCCCCAACTGAGCCTCCTTTATTTTAAAGACTGGTGGATTTCAGTAACTGGCCTTATGAGCTACTTGGCTTCTTTCTCTTCCCATGCTTTAACTTCTCATTCAAATGTTTAAAATTTACCAGTACAGAGTCGACTCATTGGAAAAGACCCTGATGCTGGGAAAGATGGAGGGCAGGAGGAAAAGGGGGTGACAGAGGATGAGATGGTTGGATGGCATCACCGACTCAATGGACATGAGTTTGAGCAAACTCTGGGAGATGGTAAAGGACAGGGAGGCCTGGCGTGCTGCAGTCCATGGATCACAAAGAGCTGGACACAGCTTAGCAAGTAAACAACAGACTGAGCCCTCAAATTCCAAGGTCCCCACACTTGACCCCGATAAAAGCAGAGCTCCAGACTGGTGAGCTCTCTCTGATAAATGGAGTATTACTTGCCATATGGGAAAACAGAGACAGTCACAGTCATCAGAGATCGCTGCCATAGCTGATGGCAAGCTGTTGAGCCCTGAGGAAACTCAGGATATGAAAACATAGGATTCTGGCCCCAGATGGCTGAGGTGCACACCAAAGGGATCATTTCAATGTGCCCAGACTCTTGCATCATCCTATGTGCATGTGTGTGTGTATGTGAGTTGCTCAGTGCTGTCTGATTCTTTGCTATCCCATGGTCTGTCTTTGGAATTCTCTAGGCAAGAATACTGGAGTGGGTTGCCATTCCCTTCTCCATGGGATCTTCCCAATCCAGGGAGCGAACCGGGGCCTCCTGCACTGCAGGCAGATTCTTTACCATCTGAGCTAAAACGGAAGCACTAAAGCCCCTAACTTGAGATATCTGGTCTTCTTTACTTAACAATAACCTTTTGATATTCCAGCTACCTGTTGCAGAAATTCTATATAAGCTGTCTGCTCCCAACTGTCAACTTCTTGGAACAGTTTTCTCAGGGTTACCTGAGATGCTGCCTCCTGGGCTTAACATCTTAAAAATTCCCACTGAATACACACAACTCTAAACTTTTAGGTTGTGAATGTTTTTTTAGTTAACACTCTCTACCTCAACCTTGCTATGTGGCTTTAGGCATGTTCTGTAATTTTAGGTAAGCAATAACCCTTTTATTTTTTAAAAGCTACCTGATGGTTATTGCTGAAGGGCACCTAGCCATCAGAGTAGAAAAGCACAAAGGCAAGTCCAGCCACAATAGTGGTTACTGATAAGCTGCAACTGGCACTAAACATAGTATTCGGAAGTTTTGACAGATTTGGAATACTGAGTTTTTAAAAGTCCAGGACATTAACAGTTATGTTCTTGACATGAAGCTCAATATAAAAAACATTAAAGTAGGATTCTGAAGACCAGCTGGAGAAGGCAATGGCATCCCACTCCAGTACTCTTGCCTGGAAAATCCCATGGACAGAGGAGCCTGGTGAGCTGCAGTCCATGGGATTGCTAAGAGTCGGGCACGACTGAGCAACTTCACTTTCACTTTTTACTTTAATGCATTGGAGAAGGAAATGGCAACCCACTCCAGTGTTCTTGCCTGGAGAATCCCAGGGACAGGGGAGCCTGATGGGCTGCCATCTATGGGGTCGCAAAGAGTCAGACACAACTGAAGTGACTTAACAGCAGCAGCAGCTGAAGACCAGGGAATTAGGACATCTTTTGAGGCAGGAGATAGGTGGGACCCAGGCTGAACAGTTTCTTCCCTGTGGACAGAAGCTCCATAATTATCAAAAACTCCATAAAAGCAGGATAATGGAGGAGGCTGGGCCCTGCCCAGATAAAAGACCACATATTTCTCATTCTCACAGTCAAGAAGACCTTCCCTTCTTCACATGTGCAGAAAGGCTCCTTGGAGGTCAAAATGGGAACATCACTTCATAGTAAGTGATGTTAACCTATTCATAGGTCTCTCCCCTGGAATCCATCTTAGCTAAGAGATGCACATGCACAAACAGGAGGACCCTGAGATAAACCAAATACAGACTCAGAACCAGGCACAGCAAGACGACTGGCCAAAGCAAACCTGGAAGAAATGCCCAATAAAAATGATGGGAACTACCACGAGGAGCAACTCTGAGTCCTCCTGTGTATCTAGCCACACATACTGTACTCTTTTTCCTCCTAATAAGCACTCTACTTGTTTCACTACTTTCCATCTCTGTGTGGAAACTCATTTCCACACACAGCTGATGGGCTACTTGGCCACTGGTCCTGGGGTCTAGTGATCAGGGTTCCGTGCTCTCACTGTTGCAGCCTGGCCTCAATACCTCTGACAGAATCAAAACCCTGCTTCAAGCCACTGCAGACTGAGGTCATCTGAAATCAAAACTAGAAGAGTTAGACTAGACCTGTGGATCAAAACCCCTTGGAAGTCTTAAAACAATTATCACTGAGCCCCATCCCATAATGTCTGACTCAGCAGGTCTTAGGTGGGATGGAGAAACTGTATTCCTAACAAGTTCCCAGATGATGTTGATACTGCAGGTTTTGGGACTACACTCTGAGATCCTCCAGATTAGTTAAGGAGAAAGATTTCACTTCTCTCAGGCAATATTATAGATAAATATATAAAACTATATAAATATTGATAAATAGTTATCTTTCTGTAAAAAGGTGTATTAGTAACAGCGAAAGGGGGATTCAGGAATGCTTCCTCTGAAACTGGTGTAAGTATAAAGAAGAATAAATGATAAGGATGTTTCATTTAATGAAGCTCACATGTGAGAACAAAGCAGTCCTCTAAAGCATTTCATGGTAACCATTAATTTTTTCAAAAAATAAATTTTTTCCTTACGTTTACAATTAAGACAAGTAGAAGATATTTAACTCAAATTTTTAGAACATTTAACTCCTAATCACAAATTCTTTTTGTAAATCAAAGTAAGAGAAATTTGTAAATTTAATTTGTAAATGTAAATAAGTGGTTCAGATGGTAGAGAATCTGCCTACAATGCAGGAGACCTGGGTTCAATCCCTGGGTTGGAAAGATCCTCAGAGAAAGGAAAGGCTACCCACTCCAATATTCTTGCCTAAAGAATTCCACGGACAGAGGAGCCTGGCAGACTACAGTCCATGGGGTCACAAAGAGCTGGACATGACTGAGCAACTAACAAATTCACTTTTTTTTCACCTTTAAAATATTTAACTTCTAATCACAAATTCCTTTTTTAAATCGAATTAACAGAAATGTATAAATTTAATTTGTAAATGTAAATAGACAAATAGGAGAAACAGAGGCAACTTGTTAGATTAATCCACTCTTGCTTCTAACAAAGTTTAACTTTCCTATTTAGGCAAAAGGAACAAGACTAGTATTACCACCTTTTAGGTGACCATCTGACCTGGCACACCTTGAATTTTTTCTGACCTCCCCATTCTCCAACACATCCTATCCACCCTCCATCTGAGTTTATGTTAGATGACTACCTAGTTGCTTCCTCATTCTAGGCCTTCACATATTTTGCAGAACAAAAACAGAAACTCCTTTCATAGCACTCTGGCATTAAAGGCTTGTATTGATAATGTTTTATATATTCGATATATGATTTATATTTTGAAAGGTATCTTTTAAAGACATAAAGAATTATCTTAATGAGAATTGCAACAACCGAGCTGGAAATGAAGAGGAAGGCCCTTCCTCTGAGGTTCTGGAAATCACACTGACAGTGATCAGTTTAATTTGCATAACTAGATTTTGAGTCTCACAAGTCACGTCTTTCTCCACTGGAATACCTTCTAGAAAGCTAGCATCATACTCCAGGTCGTGGCAGGAATGGTTAATCCATCCTGTGTAGATTGCCTGTGTTTGGCATATACAGGGAAGAATATTGTATTTGCATTCCTAGTAATCAACTCAGATCATACTGCAGCCATTTCTCATTACCTAGCTAATGCTACTATATGCATTTTTCTTTCCAACCTGATTCTCTTACTTGTCTTGAAACTCTGGATCTGCCAAAGGTGACACAACTCTGACCAACACGTGTTTGGCAGGTCCATCTGTTGTTTCTCAGTGGGTTCCATCTTTGCCTGTTGGATGCCGCTGTCCCAAGTGTTTTTTGTTTGTTTTTTTTTAAGGGAATTTAATATACTTGAAGTCAGAAGTTAATTATCACTGCATGTGTGTTGGCTTTGTTTTTCTTTTCTTTTTTTTTTTTGGCAAGGGAAGGAGAAGCTTTTTTCCTTTTTTTAATTTAAGTAGCTCTTGAAAGGATTATAATGTCAAAAGCTTTACTAAGTTCCGTCCTTATAGTAGTGAGCAGGGTCCCTGTTCAGGGTCCTCTTTAAGGCTCTCAGATACCACAAACAGAAAAAAATATATACGTAATAAAGAACAGAGTGAGTAGCCATTCCCTTCTCTAGGGGTTCTTTCCGAACCAGATATTAAACCTGGATCTCATGTATTGTAGGCATATTCTTTACCATCTGAGCCACCAGGGAAGCCCACTAAAGAGCAAATAGGCATTTCTGTCCTTTAGGATCTGGTGGTATGAAACCTATATCCCTGAATACCCATTCTCACAGCAAAGATATTTTAGGAATCAGAGAAATCATTTTTCATATATATTGCCCAATGTCATAAAAAAAGCATATGGTAAGAATTCTCATATGTTATTAGAAACAGGTATTTCTGCTGAGAATTGGAGGTTTGAAGTGAAGTATCTATTTCACTAATAATACAAATTAATGTACCCTTTCCCTAAGACAAACTCAGCACAGTAGATTATCATACAGAGACATTTTTTTTTTCACAGTAGTGTTATGTGGCTACTTTTTGATTCCCTTCCTGTTTCAAACTGTGGTTCTAGGTCACATGCAAAGGATCACAGTATTCACACCAGTTGTATATGGAGACAGATAAATATAATATTAAGCAATTTATATCACTCTTAAATTTATGTAAATTTAGGTTGCAATATAGCATGTGTCAATCATGATACAGGTTTTATTTTTGGCTACTAGAAAGCCATGTGAGTGAGTGAAGTTGCTCAGTCGTGTCTGACTCTTTGTGATCTCATGGACTGTAGTCTACCAGGCTCCTCATTCATGGGATTTTCAAGGCAAGCAAACTGGGGTGGGTTGCCATTTCCTTCTCCAGGGGATCTTCCTGATCAGGGATCGAACCCAAGTCTCCTGCTTTGCAGGCAGATGCTTTACCCTCTGAGCCACCAGGGAAGCCCCACTAGAAAGCCATGCTGCTGCTGCTAAGTCGCTTCAGTCGTGTCCGACTCTGTGCGACCCCACAGATGGCAGCCCATTGGGCTCCGCCATCCCTGGGATTCTCCAGGCAAGAACACTGGAGTGGGTTGCCATTTCCTTCTCCAATGCATGAAAGTGAAAAGTGAAAGTGAAGTCACTCAGTCGTGTCTGACTCAGCAACCCCATGGACTGCAGCCTACTAGGCTCCTCTGTTCATGGGAGTTTCCAGGCAAGAGTACTGGAGTGGGATGCCATTGCCTTCTCCAATGCAATTGCTAATTTCATTTCATGAGATTTAATTTTTTAATTAACTAAATGTACAGCTTTATTATTTTAAAATTGATTCAAAAATTTAATAGCCATTGTTACATATTTATTGTGCCCTATAATTACAGAAGTTACTTTTGAACATATCAGCGCAGAAGTCATTTTTAAGTCATTGATGTAACAAAATATTATATACCCTCACCTAAGAGTTTCTGTGTGTGCTCAAGCAAGTTATTAAGAGAGCAATAATAAAAACAAATATATTTACTTATTTCTTCTCTCCCAGAACTTGAGATGTCAAGAATTCTAAAGGACTTCAGGTGTTACCTGCCACAGTTTCATGGGACAATAGTACCGTGGGGCTGGGCATAGTGGATGCTTAACCAAATCCACAGAGGTTTTGTTACAAGAAGGAACTCTGAGATTAGGGAAACCCAGTCTTTTATGGATAGAAACATATCTGTCCTCTGTTCTGTGGGAGACATTTTTCATTTATTATTACACTGGATAGTCAGCATGCCTGCCCTTAGTGCTGAAGGGAGACAAACTGAGGTAGAAGGCAAATGGGCCCTTGGGCTGAGCAGCTAGAGTTTGCCAAGAGGCATGAACTGGAGTATGTGTTCCCTTGAATCTTCAAGGAAACAGTGAATGGCAGAAGCTCAGCTTTGCTGAGGTACAGAAATAAGATAACCATATCTAACACTCCTGAGGTCAAGGAGACCTCGTAGCGATGTTCCTCCGTAATATGCACCATGAATCTCCCAGAGGCTTCTGCGCTAGAATTCATCTTGGTTAAAAGATGTGCACACATATCTGGGAGGGCCCAGGGACAGGTCCCCTTTTGCTCTCAGATGTGGGAAAAGAATTGAGAAGATTTTCCAGAGGAAAGGAATGACCTAAAAGAATTGCCCCATGTAAGTGAGTTAAATCACCTCTCTGGCACCCCCTCATTCAAGAGGACACACACACCCTTCTTTGGGTGCTTGCTTCTGTCTTACATAAATAAACTGCTTCTCTGTGTGCTCTCCCACATATTGTGCTGTGCTTCTAATAATAAATCTGGTTTTACAATTTCTGTCTTTTTGAAAAATTCTTGTTTTCAAAGAGACAAGAGCCAAAGCAACTTTGCTTCTAGTCTTTAACCCCTGGTAGACTAGCAGCTAGAATTCTTGGTTTTCACCCAGGCTACCTGGGTTCAATTCCTGGGCAAGGAACTAAGATACTGCTTCAACCCATTGCTCACTGCTGTCTCTCCAAGATCACTACCTTTGTCTTTTAAGGATGCAAACAAATGTGCCCCTTGCCCCAGAGGGAGACACTATCCCATATCCATGGTCATTGACTAGAAAAACATCTTTGAAAAGATAATCTCATGCAAAGGGTCCTCAGTCCTTCTGCTCACAGTATGTGCAGAGATGTGAGAGACCCATAGAAAAATGTCTAAGACAAGAGAGTAGAGAAAATACCAGTCACCCACATGGCTATACTTCAAAACTGAGAAAGAAAAGGCTTGATTAAAACAAAAATATTTTTTAAAGCATTGGTGATTTTATTGATGACAAGCAATAATATCCAAAGAACAAAGGAAAAAGTTGGCACAGTTTTGTGTCAAGATGAAAAGCTCTGTGATTTCATTCAATCCCATGCCTGTTAATATTATCTAGGTACAAATAACTTTTTTTTTAATAGAAGTCACATTGTTTTATTTTTATATAAATTTATTTATTTTAATTGGAGGTTAATTACGTTACAATATTGTATTGGTTTTCTATACATCAACATGAATCTGCCACAGGTATACACCTGTTCCCCATCCTGAACCCCCCACCCTCTTCCCTCTCCATACCACCCTCTGGGTCGTCCCAGTGCACCAGCCCCAAGCATCCAGTATCATGCATCGAACCTGGACTGGCGATTCATTTCACATATGATATTATACATGTTTCAATGCCATTCTCCCAAATCATCCTACCCTCTCCCTCTCCCACAGAGTCCAAAAGACTGTTCTATACATCTGTGTCTCTTTTGCTGTCTCACATACAGGGTTATTGTTGCACTGTATAACTTTCAAATCTATATACTTGGTGCTAACATCCTTTGTTTTTCCAATTATCTAATGAGCAAAATCTCCATTTGGCTTTTTAACAAGATCATTAAATTAACACATCCAAGATAGAATGCATGGTACTTCTGAAGTGACATGAAGTGAAAGTCACTCAGCTACGTCTGACTCTTTGCAAACCCATGGACTATACTGCCCATGGAATGCTCCAGGCCAGAATACTGGAGTGGGTAGCCTTTCCCTTATCTAGGGTATCTTCCCAACCCAGGGATTGAACCCAGGTCTTCCACATTGTAGGTGGGTTGCTTCCCAGCTGTGCCACAGGGAAGCCCACATAGTATTTCTACTTCCAAACATCTTTCTCGAGTTTCTCTCTCGCTCCTTTTTTTTTTTTTTGCAGCTTTATTGAAATATAGCTGACTTACAACATTGTGTTAGTTTCAGGTATACAGCAAAATGATTCAGTTATACATATAGGTTATCACAGAATACTGGAGAGAGTACTATGTGGTGGTTTGGTGGTGGTTTAGTTGCTAAGTCATGTCCGTCAATTGGAACCCCATGGACTGTAGCCCACCAGGCTCCTCTGTCCATGGGATTTTCCAGGCAAGAGTACTGGAGTGGGTTGCCATTACAAATACAAAAAATATTTTGTTAAATGAAAAAAACTAAAACATGTGGCATAAATTTACATCACCACACATAAAAATGTGTTAATGCTTAACTATATTTAAATTTCACTCCTAAGAAATTTAATGGTGAGTTCAAAAGACTATTCTTCCTCTCTCTTTACAGTTACCCAAAATATAGATGTCTCTATCACACCTGAGGAGGGAAGGGCTTCTGGTATACAGTCAACAATGATGACAGCTCATTGCTCAAGTTACACATGATCCCTTGCTTCATGAGGGCAGAATCTTTCTAAATACTGTACTGTGGAGTCCTTAAAAGGATCTGGACGGAATCTCCCCTGGGGTCCTTCCAGGGCTCAGTCATGGGTTTGTTCTTTGTAAGGAACATAGTCCTCCATCTGCCTTTTACTGTTGGAGAATCACCTCCACTTCTTCCTTCTTTTTCTAACAGGGAAGAGCAAAATCTGACTCCTTGTTGGTCCTGTTTCTTTGACTTTACCCTTTGCTTTTTGTTGCATTTGTTATTATAATCATATATAATGACATGCCTCAGGAAACCCTGCCCCTCTGGCTGAATATTAAACATAAGTACCTTCGTTCAGCTCACAGGGAGCCAATCTGACCCTGCCCACCTGTGAATGTCTGCAGAAAAGAAGAAACTAACAGACCTCCTCTCATCTGCTGGCCAAATCAGGAAATGTTTCACAAAACTAATGGCTTTTTTCAGTTCAGTTCAGTCGCTCAGTCATGTCCAACTCTTTGCAATGCCATGGACCGCATCATGCCATGCCTCCCTGTCCATCACCAACTCCTGAGTCCACCCAAAGCCATGTCCATCAAATCAGTGATGCTATCCAACTATCTCATTCTCTGTCATACCCTTCTACTCCTGCCCTCAATCTTTCCAAGCATCAGGGTCTTTTCAAATGAATCAGCTCTTCACACAAGGTGGCCAAAGTATTGGAGTTGTAACTTCAAAATCAGTCCTACCAACGAACACCCAGGACTGATCTCCTTTATGATGGACTGGTTGAATCTCCTTGTAGTCCAAGGGACTCTCGAGAGTCTTCTCCAACACCACAGTTCAAAAGCATCAATTCTTCGGCGCTCAGCTTTCTTCACAGTCCAACTCTCACATCCATACATGACCCCTGGAAAAACCATAGCCTTGACTAGACAGACTTTTGTTGACAAAGTAATATCTTGCTTTTTAATATGCTATCTAGGTTGGTCATAAGTTTCCTTCCAAAGAGGAAGCATCTTTTAATTTAATGGCTGCAGTCACCATCTGCAGTGATTTTGGAACCCCCTCAAAATAAAGCCTGGCACTGTTTCCTCTGTTTTCCCATCTATTTCCCAGGAAGTGACGGGACCAGATGCTATGATCTTTGTGTTCTGAATGCTGAGCTTTAAGCCAACTTCTTCACTCTTCTCTTTCACTTTCATCAAGAGGCTTTTTAGTTCCTCTTCACTTTCTGCCATAAGGGTGGTATCATCTGCATATCTGAGGTTATTGATATTTCTTCCAGTATTCTTGATCCCATCTTGTGCTTCTTCCAGCCCAGAGTTTCTCGTGATGTACT
>SJYC01078793.1:0-25664 GCA_006408675.1 Madoqua kirkii
CAGTGAAGAATATAGAGGTAAGAATGAGTAAGTTTATTGAAAGGAGACAAGGCCAAAGCCAGTTGAGGAACTGGATTTGATAGATAATCCAATGTTTTAAAGAAAAGGATGAGTGCTTGATGGTGAGGAAGGAGCAAAGCAAAATTCTAAGATGGATAAAGAGTTCAAAAAGCAGGAATGGTCAACTTTATTTGGTGACGATTGATTGAAGAATAATGAGAAACTAATAAATTTCATAGATAAAGGGAGGTGAGGAAAAAGGTGAGTTAGAGAGTTATAAGAAACTGTTGCTGAAAAACACAGATGTTAATAAGTATCATAATTAAATCTCTGTGGGATGTTATCCCTCTAATGTACTTTCTACCATTATTGTGTAAGACAGGCTCATCATAGCAAGCTCCCTTAGTGTGTCCTAAGGCATTTAAAGAAAAGGTACTATTAGTTTAATTTATATGTGACCTTCACTTCACCTTTGCCCACTCTTCTAAAGCAAAATGTCCTGTCCTTCTATGCCCCTTCAAAACAAAAAACAAAAAAATTTCTCTACTTAATTTATCAGCTTTCCAAGGTGAAATAAGTTAAGTGTTTTAATAGTAAATCTCAAAGTAGAGTGTGTTTAATTAGTGACCTTACATTTTTTATTATATGTAAAATTGAAATAAATCTATCTTTTCCTGATGAAAATATGACAACTGAGTCTCTCTATTTAGGGTCAAAAATAACGCTAACATACTAATACTAATTAGAGGATTCTTTCCCTTTGCTAGTTTGAATGAATAAAATTAAAAGATTTAAATCCACATTTACTTATTGTTCTATGTTCTGCTTTTGTATTTAAATAGCATTTAATTTTAACATGGTCATCTGCTTTTTACATTTGGTAAGGCATAGAGAAACACCTGTTAGTGTTTTCAGACATTTTTCTATATCCTGTGAGCAGCAATGAGTCTCCTTATAGAATGTGTAGGGAAATTCCCTCACAGGTGTTGGGGGACTCCTCTCCTCTGCCCCCGTTTAAAATAATTTAGCTGACTTCTCCTTTTAGTTATACATTTGCATAAGATAATAATAAAGAAAATGTAAACAATACCATAAAAGTAGCTATTAATGAGCTTTTTCTTTAGGATATACTTCCAAAGTTAATATAGAAATACCAGGTCATAGGAGCCAGTAAGTATTGCAGGTCTTATCACACTGAGTACCTGTTTACAGCTGCTTGCATTTACTCAACAAATATTCACTAAGATCCAACTAGGTATCAGGCCCTGCTCTCGACACTAAAGATGCAGGAGGAACCCAATGATGATCAAATACCAAAAATCCCTGCCCTCTAAACAATTTAGAAAAGAGAGAAATATAAGAAAGAGATTAGAAATACACTTTATCCTATGATAATATACTGAAAAAATTAAGTAGTTAAGGTGGCTGGGTAGCAGTAAGGGTACTCTTTTATACAGTATGGTCATGGATGGTTTCTCTGGTAAGGAAACACTGGAACATAGATCAGAAGGGGAGAGGTAGCAAACTGCATGTGTATTGAGACAGAGCACTGACATACAGTGAGTCCACTGAGAAATGGTGTAAGAGAAAGTGCATCCTAGAGGGATGGGGACTGTGTACAAGCCAGGTGGAGCCTTGCCTGGCCTTTGGCATATATTCTGTGAAACTCAGGAAGCCACTGGAGCTTCTGAGTGAAAGTGATTTAGACTGACTTGTCTTTAAAAAGAAAATCCTGGGGACTTCCACAGAAATACAGTGGTTAAGACTTCCAATGCCGAGGGTGTGAGTTTGATCCCTGGTCTGAGGACTGAGGTCCCACATGCCAGGGGTAAGTCAAAAAAAAATCACCCTGGGATTGACATATACACTGCTATGTATAAAACAAAACTAACGAGAACCTCGTAAGTAGCACAGGGAACTCTATGAAATGCACTGTGTAAGTGTGCTAAGTCACTTTAGTCATTTCTGACTCTGTGACCCCATGGACTGTAGCCTGCCAGGCTCCTCTGTCCATAGGATTCTCCAGGCAAGAATAGTGAGTGGAGTGGGTTGCCATTTCCTACTCCAGGGGATCTTCTGAATCCAGGGATTGAACCTGTGTCTCTTAATGCCTCTGGCACTGGCAGGTGAGTTCTTTACCACTAGTGCCACCTTGGAAGCCCAAATGCTCTATGATAACCTAAATGGAAAGGAAATCCAAAAAGAGAGGATATATGTATACATATAGCTCATTCACCTTGCTATATAGCAGAACACACAACACTGTTAAATGACTATATTCCACTAAAAATTAAAAAAAAAAAAAGACAACCTGGCTCTACACTGTAGGAGAGAGAGTAGAAGCAGTGGTATCAGGTAGGAGATCACTGTTGCGATCTGGTGAGGGATGACACTGTTGGACCAGGGAAGTAGCAGTGCCTATCCATAGTATTTTCGTAGAAATATCACATACTAAGGTATCATATAGAAAAGTTCATCACAAATGGATAACTGGATACATGTTCACACACTAGACATGCCAGATGCTCCTTCATATTCCTTTCTATCTCTAACCTGCAAGGACAACCTGATTTCTAACAGCATAGGTTAGTTTTGCCTACTTTTGTACTTTATATTAAAAAATCATATAAAATTATGAATAGGCTTCCTTCAACATTTTGTCAGATTCATCCACAGCATTACAACAGATCTTTGAGATAAATCTCACCATTACACAAATGGCAAGTATGACTACATAACATTTTACACACAAAGTCTAGATATAGTTTAAAAGTAGAGCCCACAGAATATGAAGACAAAAGGCATGTAGGGTATTCGAGAGAAGAGTGGACTACAACTCCAAATATGGTCTGAGAAATTGGAACTGAAATACAGAAAACTGGGGAAGAGCAGGTTTGGGAGGAAAATCAGGATCTTGGTTTTGAACACATTAAATTAGATGTGTAGGATCCTCTCAACAGAGTCATCCAGTAAACAGATATTTGAGTCTGTGGTTCTGAGGAGAGAGATAAGTCAGTGATAAAAAATATGAGAGCTGCTTATGGAGCCACTGATCAAATCAATTACCTGGGGAGTTATAAGTAGAGAAGCATGAGTGTGCCCTTGGACATTCGAACAAGCCTGTAGAACATAAACATTTCGCACATAAAACTAGCTCAGATTTTGGTTTGGGTTAAGTGTATTTTCCTTAGGGTGAGCTACTGTTGGGGAGAGGGTTCACCAGATATAGGTGCTGTTGTCAGTCAGCAGGTACACTACTTGTTAAAAGTCATTCTTGTCCACATAAACTCTGATCTAGTCCATTCACATCAACATATGTGAACTGAGAACTTCCAGATGTTCAAGCTGCATTTAGAAAAGGCAGGGGAACTAGAGATCATATTGCCAACATTCACTGAATCATAGAAAAAGCAAGAGAATTCAAAAAAATATCTACTTCTGCTTCACTGATTATGCTACAGCCTTTGACTGTGTGGTCACCACAAACTGCAGAAAATTCTTAAAGAGATGAGAATACCAGATCACCTCACCTGACTCCTGAGAAATCTGTATGCAGGAAAAGAAGCAACAGTTAGAACCAGACATAAAACAACAGACTGAGTCCAAGTTGGGGAAGGAGTTAGTCAAGGCTGTATATTGTCACCCTGCTTATTTAACTTATATGCAGAGTACATCATGCAAAATGCTAGCCTGGATGATGTACAAGCTGGAATCAAGATTGCTGGGATAAGTATCAATAACCTCAGCTATGCAGATGACATCACCCGTATGGCAGAAAGTGAAGAAGAACTAAAGAGCCTCTTGATGAAGGTGAAAGAGGAGAGTGAAAACCCTGGCTTAAAACTCAACATTCAAAAAACAAAAATCATGGCATCCGGTCACATCACTTCATGGCAAAAAGACGGGGAAAACAATGGAAACAGTGATAGACTTTATTTTTGGGCCTCCAAAATGACTGCAGATGGTGACTGCAGCCATGAAATTAAGATGCTTGCTCCATGGAAGAAAAGCTATGACAAACCTAGACAGCATATTAAAAAGCAGAGACATTACTTTGCCAACAAACATAGTCAGAGCTATGGTTTTCTAGTAGTCATGTATGGGATGTGAGATTTGGACCATAAAGAAAGCTGAGCGCCAAAGAATTAACCTTTTGAACTGTGGTATTTATTGGAGAAGACTCTTGAGAATCCCTTGGACTACAAGGAAATCAAACCAATCAATCCTAAAGGAAATCAGTCCTGAATATTCATTGGAAGGACTGATGTCGAAGCTGAAGCTCCAATACATTGGCCACCTGATGTGAACAGCCGACTCCTTAGAAAAGACACTGATGCTCAGAAAAGATTGAAGGCAGAGGAGAAAGGAGCAACAGAGGATGAGATGGTTGGATGGCATCACCGACTTGATGGACATGAATTGAGCACGCTCTGGACATTGGTGATGGACAGGGAAGCTTGGCGTACTGCAGTCCATGGAGTCACTAAAAGTCAGACATGAGTGACTGAACTGAACTGAATGCATTTACTTAGTTCAATATGTGCAAAACAAAAAGTGAAATTCCACATTAATTTAATCATAAAGCTAAAATATCAACACTTAACATTATTAGAACTTTGAAACATGTTTCTCAGAGTAGCTGCTAGCCTTTGACTGTGTGGTCACCACAAACTGCAGAAAATTCTTAAAGAGATGAGAATACCAGATCACCTCACCTGCCTCCTGAGAAATCTGTATGCAGGAAAAGAAGCAACAGTTAGAACCAGACATAAAACAACAGACTGAGTCCAAGTTGGGGAAGGAGTTAGTCAAGGCTGTATATTGTCACCCTGCTTATTTAACTTATATGCAGAGTACATCATGCAAAATGCTAGCCTGGATGATGTACAAGCTGGAATCAAGATTGCTGGGATAAGTATCAATAACCTCAGCTATGCAGATGACATCACCCGTATGGCAGAAAGTGAAGAAGAACTAAAGAGCCTCTTGATGAAGGTGAAAGAGGAGAGTGAAAACCCTGGCTTAAAACTCAACATTCAAAAAACAAAAATCATGGCATCCGGTCACATCACTTCATGGCAAAAAGACGGGGAAAACAATGGAAACAGTGATAGACTTTATTTTTGGGCCTCCAAAATGACTGCAGATGGTGACTGCAGCCATGAAATTAAGATGCTTGCTCCATGGAAGAAAAGCTATGACAAACCTAGACAGCATATTAAAAAGCAGAGACATTACTTTGCCAACAAACATAGTCAGAGCTATGGTTTTCTAGTAGTCATGTATGGGATGTGAGATTTGGACCATAAAGAAAGCTGAGCGCCAAAGAATTAACCTTTTGAACTGTGGTATTTATTGGAGAAGACTCTTGAGAATCCCTTGGACTACAAGGAAATCAAACCAATCAATCCTAAAGGAAATCAGTCCTGAATATTCATTGGAAGGACTGATGTCGAAGCTGAAGCTCCAATACATTGGCCACCTGATGTGAACAGCCGACTCCTTAGAAAAGACACTGATGCTCAGAAAAGATTGAAGGCAGAGGAGAAAGGAGCAACAGAGGATGAGATGGTTGGATGGCATCACCGACTTGATGGACATGAATTGAGCACGCTCTGGACATTGGTGATGGACAGGGAAGCTTGGCGTACTGCAGTCCATGGAGTCACTAAAAGTCAGACATGAGTGACTGAACTGAACTGAATGCATTTACTTAGTTCAATATGTGCAAAACAAAAAGTGAAATTCCACATTAATTTAATCATAAAGCTAAAATATCAACACTTAACATTATTAGAACTTTGAAACATGTTTCTCAGAGTAGCTGCCATTAAATGTGCAAAGAAAGGCTCAATAGATGTTGAATAAATAATTTCATATACAATTCAAGAATATTTAGTGACTATATCCATTTCACTGTGATCTGTGAAAGTTAAAGAATCATCCTTACAGTTTAGTTTAGAGAATGAACTAATTTCATTAAATGTATCTAGATAATCTTCCTCCTGTGTGTGCGAATTAAGTGGGGGTTAGGAGATATATGTTCTTACTTGGGAAAGTGCCCTATCTTTTGAGACTGTATTCACAAAATCTCAAGTAAGACTGAACCGTTGGAAGGTTGAAGGTAGAAATCATGCTTTCCTGTGGTGACCACATTATCTCCAAGGATGTCTGAGTTTCATGTCCATCTCTGTTTATGAGCTGGAAAGCAAGGGCCTTGGCCAAGGTGAATGGGGAAATTTGAGGCCTTTTTTAAAGATCCCTTTGTGAATACTTCATTTTGTAAGAGTCCCTTGTTTTCTTCCTTGTACTATTTTATTGTTCTCCCATAGAGATTGTTTGATTCACTCAGCTTAAAAAGAGCAACAACAACAAAAAGAATTAAAATCAACAACAACAAAGTATGCCCATTGCGGGCAGGGAAAGAGTAAAGAGTAGAGGGGGATGTGAGGGAAGTGAAGTCCTAGGGACAAGCACGGTAGGGGCAGAAATCATCAAATTAAACAAGTAAACATTGTGATTATGCTTAGTCACTCAGTTGTGTCCAACTCTTTGCAACCACATGGACTATAGCCCACCAGGCTCCTCTGTCCATGGGGTTCTCCAGGCAAGAATACTAGAGTGGGTTGCCATGACATCCTCAAGGGGATCTTCCCAATCTAGGTATCCATCCCAGGTCTCTCACATTGCAGACAGATTCTTTACTGTCTGAGTCACCAGGGAAGCCCAGACATTGTAATAGGCAGGCCAATATGTATGGTTATAGCTGTAGACAGCATACCTTTAGTGGTTATAGTATCAAAAGCAGCGGAAAGCAACGGTTAAAGTGAAAGAACTGGACTAACTCCTACGATATGACTCCATGTTGGATCTGTTTCTTCTACTTTCACCTTCGCTTTCAGTTTCTTCTGTTACTGTAACCACTAACGGGATGCTGTGTATAGCTATAACAATACATAATGGCCTGCCTTGGGGAACCCTACCCCTCTGCTTCAATGTTAAAGTGGTTTTTTTTAGCTCACAGGCAGACTTTCTAACCCTGCCCACCTGTGAACAGATACCACAAGAAAGAAGAAATTAACACATCCCTTCCCCAAGGCTGAGGCTGACCAAAGCAGGAGATGTTCTGCAAGACTTAACTGCAGTTTTACTTTACATCCTCACCCCCTCTCTGTTCTATAAAAGTAACTAGCATCCAGCTCACCTTTCTGCATAAAATCATTATTCCTTGCCTCAACAACTCATTGCCCAATTTACTGGCTCACTGTGTAACCTGGACCAAGCTTGGACTCATGATATCAGTGAAATTTAGGAGGTGAGAGGGAAAGACACTCTTTATACTCTGGACATTCTATAGAATTTAAGAGAAGGAATGTCATAAAATCACAAGCTTGTGTGTGATGAATTGCCAAGACAAAAATCCCAGAAGTGTTGAGAAGAGAGAAAAAAATACAGTGAGGAAGTTGAAGAGACGTTTCTAGAAAAGGCGAATCTAAGAGGGGCCGTGCAGTTAACTGTTGTTTCTGTTCAACCGCTCAGTCGTGTCTGACTCTGCAACCCCGTGGACTGCAGCACTTCAGGCTTCCCTGCGCTTCACATCTGCCGGAGTCTGCTCAGATTCACGTCCACTGAGTTGATGATGCTATTAGTCAGACACCCTAGTAGAGATTTCACTTCTGCTGGCTGGATGCAACAGATAAAGGCCTCTTTCTAGAAAAGTGTGGTTAATTATTTTCTGCAATTGACCGAGTCACAAATATCACATGACTAAATCTAATTAACTAGAAAGCTCCAAGAACCTCAGATTTTGGCCCTGGCCATCCTCCTTTTGCACAGATTTCCAGCTCCTGGCAATCCAGCAGCTCCCCTAAGCTCCTCCTCTTTATCCCATCAATGGTCACCAGGATGCAAAGGACCCTAAAACGTGAAGATTAAATATTTTCAAGAGAAATCTCTGGTTGACAGCTAACTTGAAATAAAAAATGACTGATCACAACAGCAGACAATTAGGGGAATTAATTTTAAAAGAAGGAGGGGAACTGGTAGGAGAAAAAAATCAAGACAAACCCTGTGAAGATCAGAGGCAGAAGGAAACATACCCAAGGTATGAAAGAGGTGAGGTGGGCTGAGTGAAGAGGGAGGACAAAGCCAGGTTGGCAAAAACTAAAAGCAGTTGCCTGTAGACCACCAATGCCCTCCTTTCCTTTCTTGTAAATGAAATTGCATTCTTTTCCCTGCCGGGCTCAGACTGGTAGGTAGCTGGGCTTTAGCTGCTCAACAGCTGCTACATTGTACCCTAGAGGCAACTGCTTTCATTGCCAGGCAAACTGATTTTTATGTAGAGATTGAACAATTAAGTACTTAGGTGTTCTGCCCTTGAAGGCAGACAGCAGATGTCACCGGGACATTGGGTAGGGGAAAAAGAAGAAATTTCTCTTCTGCAAATTTAAATGAAAATCTTGGAGCTGAGATTTTCCTTTAAAGGAATGCTTATATGTAGAATCTTTAAAAAAATAAAAGTACAAAAGAATTTATTTACAAAACAGGAATAGACTCAGAGACATAGAAAACAAACATACCCTTTTCAAAGCGGGAAGGATAAATTAGGAGTTGGGGTTTAAATATACACACCATTAATGAGGACAGAATAAGGAGACAAAGTAGGTAATTAAACAGTTAATCTCACTAGGGGATCTTAAGAGAGAAAAGTATGGAATACCTTGTAAATTAACGATCACTTAAAAAAGCAAGCTTGCTTAGCAACAAAACAGAGCAGCAGCTCAGGCCATGCCCCCAAACAATAAAACAATGGTGGAATAAGACCTACATCCTGCCCACTGAAGTCAGCAAGTTAAATGATACTTGAGAAGACAGAGGCTTTTTTTTGCATAAACTAAGAGCAGAAATTCAGGGGAAAGGTGACAATATACTGAAACCTGAAAAGATGTACAGTATATATATATATGCCTTTTTGTTCATTTCCATTGTACCTTGACAGTTCTGTTGGGCCACAGAAGGTCAAAAACTAAACTACCCCCTGACATATAGGAGGAGTTAATGTCTCTCACAAGCACTCTAAATAGTATCAGTAAACTCTTTCCTCACCTGTCATTCTGCCTCTCATTAAGTTCTTTTTGTGCCAAGACAGAAAAACTTATGCTTTAACTTTAACACAAGTTAGGTTTTAACTTTCACTTTAACACAATAAATGCATGTACAAAAGTGAAAGACCAAAGAAAGATGTTTTCTTCTGAACTAGAGGAGCTTTAAAAAGCAAATGGATTTGGTGGCATAATTCTGATTATTTTTAGATTCCCATTCAAATACCTCAGAGTAACCAATAAAGAGAAGAAAGTACTTTTTCATTATTGTACAGTTTAAATTATTTACACTATGTCTTCCAATTCCTATGGATATCAGACATTTGGGTATGTAAAATTTCAGACTAAATAGTGCCTGTTTTACATTACCTGTAGACATTTTAGAACCTTTATTGATTATGTGTATGCATGCATACACACACATATTTTGAAAAATTACAATAGGTCATGCATATATTTGTCTAAGTTTCCTTAAATTTGAACTTTCTAGAAAGCTACTTCTTTTTATTCTTTCTTTGCTCAACTAAAATTTAGAAACATTTAAGCAAGTATCAGATATTAACCTTTCAAAATATGAAATATAAAAATCAATTACATTGCATTTAAGAAACCATTATTTAGTGTCACCTCATAGGAGCATGTCTTTTATTGCTTTTGACATATGTGATGTAATCTAAGGTTTCTTGGACATTTCCTATATTTTTCTCTTTTAAAAACTGTTTTCGTAAGTCAGCACTAGAAAAAAGAAAAGAAAATACTATCTTTAAATCCTCTTCCTGGAGGTGCCTGAAACTGTACATTGGATATTTTATTACAAGGATACATATATATGTATAATAAATAGCTATAATAACATAGGTATATAAAACATATACATAATAATACATAATATATTCATATATATTATATATATGGATAAAATTTCAATTAAATGTGTGAAAGGATAAGTTGTATGAATTTTATGAAGCAAAAAGATACTTCCTGAGTAAATAGTAAGTGCATAAATCTAAAATAATTCATAATAGTCAAAAAGACATAATTGCCTTTCTACCTAAATCTAGAGAAGGGATTAGTTGGGACTGTCTCACCAGCTTAGGCCACTTAGGAAACTAGACCACATCAGGATCCTTAACCTGGGTTCTAAAAATGAGAGTTCACAAGGAGTTCATAAAACCCTAAAACTGTGTGCAATGTATGTGTGGGTGTATGTGGTGTCTCTGCATAATTATGTATTTGGTAGGAAGAGAGTCTTTAGTTTTTAATCAGATTTCAGAGGCATGTGTGTTCCCCATATGAGTTTAAAAACTGAGCTAGAAGATTTCCAAGATTCTCAGAAATCATCCAAGTTTTATCAGATCAAGAGTGAAATGAACATCAGGTAAACACTGTCTTTGAAGTTCAACATTCACTGCTCCTCTCTGAATGACTATCATCTGGTAATTTCCCACCCTGGACAATCCATCCACGGTGTTCATGGGTAACATGGAGACGTCAAGAGAGCAAAAAAGCGAAAGTTGCTTAGTCGTGTCCGACTCTGTGACACCGTGGACTACACAGTCTATGGAATTGTTTCCAGGCCAGAATACTGGAGTGAGTAGCCTTTCCGTTCTCCAAAAGATCTTCTCAACCCAGGAATCAAACCCAGGTATCCCACACTGCAGGCAGATTCTTTATCAGATGAGCCACCAGAGAAGCCTATTTTTCTCACCACACACCAACACACACACAAAGTGGGTCACTTGCCATTCTAAATGCCTAGCTTGGCACGTCAGCCTGCCTTGGCTCGAATAAAGTGCTTTTCTAACCAAGGAAATGGCTCTAATTTTAGGTGCAACCCACTAAAGGACTCATGCTCCTTGGAAGAAAAGCTATGACAAACCAAGATGGTGTATTACACAGCAGAAATATTACTTCACCGACAAAGGTCCGTTTAGTCAAAGCTATGGTTTTTCCAGTAGTCATGTATGAATGTGAGAGTTGGACCATAAAGCAAGCTGAGAAACAAAGAATTGATGCTTTTGAACTGTGGTGCTGGAGAAGGCTCTTGGGGGTCCCTTGGACTTCAAGGAGATCAAACCAGTCAAACCTAAAAGGAATCAATACTGAATGTTCATTGTAAGGACTGATGATGAGGCTGAAGCTCGAACACTTTGGCAACTTGATGCAGAGTTGACTCATTAGAAAAGACCTTGATGATCGGAAAGACTGGAGGCAGGAGGAGAAGGGGACAACAGAGGACAAGACGGTTTGATGGCATCATGGACTCAATAGCCATGAGTTTGAGCAAGCTCCAGGAGATGGTGAAGGACAGGAAAACCTGGTGTGCTGCAGTCCATGGAGCTGTAAAGAGTCAGACAGGACTGAGCGACTGAACAACTTAGGACAAGAGTTGGCAAACAGTAAGTATCCCATGGGCTCAGTCCTGCCTGCCACTTGTTTTATAGTGCTTACAAGCTAAAAATGGTTTTTATCTTTAAAAATACTTGTTGTCTCAAATATATATACATAATAGATTTGATTTTCCCTTTCAGGCAACAAACCTTAAATTATTTCTTGCTCTTCATAGAAAAACAAGTTTGCTTACACTTCATCCAAAAAATAAATGTCATAGTGAGAGAGACATAAAAGAAAATAAATTTCATCTAATCTGATTTATCAATGTGGATTGCAAGCATCTTAAATACAATATATATAGACATGCAATTATCTCAAAATATTAAAAATATCCATACATTTTTCATATTCATTATGACGAAGTGAGTTTCCTCCAGGAGTTCAAGAATGTTTCAACATCAGAATCTTTAGGAATATAGTTAACATATTGAGTCATTAAATGAGAAAAACTAGAAGCATGAAGGAAAACCACGTAAGGATGTAATGGAATACAAAACTGTCATGATTGAATCTGTAATGGAAACAATGAGACACCACTGTTTGATTCAGACAGATCTAGTTGACAGGTCACATCATTTGTTTTCTGTGTATGTGTTCAATTGTGTCCGACTCTTTGCAACCCTATGGACTGTACCCCACCAGGATCCTCTCTGTCCATGGAATTCTCCAGGTAAGAATACTGAAGTTTGGTTGCCATTTCCTATTTCTAGGGGATTTTCTTGACCCAAAGATCAAACTCACATATCTTGTATCTCCTGCATTGGCAGGCAGATTCTTTACCACTGTGCCACCTGGGAAGCACTATGTCATTTGGTTTACTCGAGTTTAAAAAAATAAAAATTGTCTGCTTTCATTCCTGATCCTGGCAAAGGAAGCACCAAAACTGGTGGACTTTAGCTACCTGGACATTTCTTCCTTGTAAATATATACCCCATCTTTGTTATCTTTCCACCAACTCATTTGGAAAAGTATTATGGAGAAATGAGGATGTCATTTTTTGCCCTCTTATAGGAGAAATCAGTTTGTCATTAGAAGTTTCGTTAAATAAAATGTGCTCTGATTCCCATACTTCTTTCTGGGAAGGTGGGTCTAAATTCCACATCCTGTGCTGATGTATCAAGTGTCAAATACAGAGAATGAAGCAACTTTGGTCCTGCACACACAACCATGCCGTGGTGAAGTTAGTGGGCCTGGGAGCACACAGCCTGCCTCTCAATCTCTGTTCTAGTAATTGTTAAAATGTCACCCTGCTGGTAAGTCACTCTGCTCCTCCAAGCACCATTTTTTATTTTTTTTTCATTTAAAAATCAAGGATAATAATAATACACACATACATGCACACACTCACACACTAGAAAAGTGACTGGCATAGAGTAAGAGTTCAGTATATACTGACTCTTCTTATAGTAAAATATATATAGTAGAGAAACTTCTCAGTTATTGATAGATTGCTTTTATTTTAGGTCATATTACAAATAGGTCTTCCATAAGGTCCAGCTGTATAGTAAATAGTTCTTCTTTTAGAGTCCCAAGAGCTCTACTCTAGAATTAATGCAAATTCCCTCCTTTTCAGTTGGTTTGAGAGGCTTGAATATCTGCAACAATACTCTGTTGGGAAAGCTGGGCCACAGGCTGCACAGCTGTGTTTTAAGCCAGCTGGTGCCCAAGCAGGTCTTGCATATGAAGTCAAGCTAATCTGCATAAATCACATTGTAAACTAATTCCAAGGGGATTGTTTCATTATTTGTAAAGGAGTACTCATGGAACACACTCTTAGCATTTAATAATAATAATAAAAAAAACAATTAGAAATTGTACCAATGAGACTGGGCTCTTTTACAAATTCCATGTGATTTTGGCTCATCAGAGGACAAGACGGTTTGATGGCATCATGGACTCAATAGCCATGAGTTTGAGCAAGCTCCAGGAGATGGTGAAGGACAGGAAAACCTGGTGTGCTGCAGTCCATGGAGCTGTAAAGAGTCAGACAGGACTGAGCGACTGAACAACTTAGGACAAGAGTTGGCAAACAGTAAGTATCCCATGGGCTCAGTCCTGCCTGCCACTTGTTTTATAGTGCTTACAAGCTAAAAATGGTTTTTATCTTTAAAAATACTTGTTGTCTCAAATATATATACATAATAGATTTGATTTTCCCTTTCAGGCAACAAACCTTAAATTATTTCTTGCTCTTCATAGAAAAACAAGTTTGCTTACACTTCATCCAAAAAATAAATGTCATAGTGAGAGAGACATAAAAGAAAATAAATTTCATCTAATCTGATTTATCAATGTGGATTGCAAGCATCTTAAATACAATATATATAGACATGCAATTATCTCAAAATATTAAAAATATCCATACATTTTTCATATTCATTATGACGAAGTGAGTTTCCTCCAGGAGTTCAAGAATGTTTCAACATCAGAATCTTTAGGAATATAGTTAACATATTGAGTCATTAAATGAGAAAAACTAGAAGCATGAAGGAAAACCACGTAAGGATGTAATGGAATACAAAACTGTCATGATTGAATCTGTAATGGAAACAATGAGACACCACTGTTTGATTCAGACAGATCTAGTCTGACAGGTCACATCATTTGTTTTCTGTGTATGTGTTCAATTGTGTCCGACTCTTTGCAACCCTATGGACTGTACCCCACCAGGATCCTCTCTGTCCATGGAATTCTCCAGGTAAGAATACTGAAGTTTGGTTGCCATTTCCTATTTCTAGGGGATTTTCTTGACCCAAAGATCAAACTCACATATCTTGTATCTCCTGCATTGGCAGGCAGATTCTTTACCACTGTGCCACCTGGGAAGCACTATGTCATTTGGTTTACTCGAGTTTAAAAAAATAAAAATTGTCTGCTTTCATTCCTGATCCTGGCAAAGGAAGCACCAAAACTGGTGGACTTTAGCTACCTGGACATTTCTTCCTTGTAAATATATACCCCATCTTTGTTATCTTTCCACCAACTCATTTGGAAAAGTATTATGGAGAAATGAGGATGTCATTTTTTGCCCTCTTATAGGAGAAATCAGTTTGTCATTAGAAGTTTCGTTAAATAAAATGTGCTCTGATTCCCATACTTCTTTCTGGGAAGGTGGGTCTAAATTCCACATCCTGTGCTGATGTATCAAGTGTCAAATACAGAGAATGAAGCAACTTTGGTCCTGCACACACAACCATGCCGTGGTGAAGTTAGTGGGCCTGGGAGCACACAGCCTGCCTCTCAATCTCTGTTCTAGTAATTGTTAAAATGTCACCCTGCTGGTAAGTCACTCTGCTCCTCCAAGCACCATTTTTTATTTTTTTTTCATTTAAAAATCAAGGATAATAATAATACACACATACATGCACACACTCACACACTAGAAAAGTGACTGGCATAGAGTAAGAGTTCAGTATATACTGACTCTTCTTATAGTAAAATATATATAGTAGAGAAACTTCTCAGTTATTGATAGATTGCTTTTATTTTAGGTCATATTACAAATAGGTCTTCCATAAGGTCCAGCTGTATAGTAAATAGTTCTTCTTTTAGAGTCCCAAGAGCTCTACTCTAGAATTAATGCAAATTCCCTCCTTTTCAGTTGGTTTGATGAGGCTTGAATATCTGCAACAATACTCTGTTGGGAAAGCTGGGCCACAGGCTGCACAGCTGTGTTTTAAGCCAGCTGGTGCCCAAGCAGGTCTTGCATATGAAGTCAAGCTAATCTGCATAAATCACATTGTAAACTAATTCCAAGGGGATTGTTTCATTATTTGTAAAGGAGTACTCATGGAACACACTCTTAGCATTTAATAATAATAATAAAAAAAACAATTAGAAATTGTACCAATGAGACTGGGCTCTTTTACAAATTCCATGTGATTTTGGCTCATATAATGAAAAGAGCTGGAGATTAAACTAATTCTTTTATCTCCTGGGCTACATAATCAGGAAATGTATTATCTGTGGAATATAAGAACAGCCATCTGTTCACAATTTTAAAATGTATGATATCATTACAAAAATATGATGTCATTATTTCACTGCTTTTGAAATATGAGGAACAAACCAATGAAAGATAAGATATTCTGGTGGCATTTCAGAACTATTTATGATATGTGGATCTAAATTTCTGTATGTGCAAATATATTTGGTAATGATTTTATCCCAACTGAGCTGATGATGGCTGTTGTTCAACTGTCTGAATGATTCCTTTTTATATAGTGTTTCTTCCCCTGACCATTTTAAACTTGTCTTAGTATTTTAATGTATTTATAAGAATGTTAGTTTGGAAAGCCCTTAGCTATAGAGAAGATAACTGTTACCATAATACTTGTTTTCGTTAAGGCCCAGGCATGATCATGCCAAAAAGAATCACATGGTACCTCTCTACTTTAATATATTGGCTGTTCATTATTTATTTAAAAAAATAACAAAAGCATAATGCATTGGCATGATCTTTTAGGCATTCAGTTCAGACATATATAAACAAAACAAAACAAAAAACTGTTGTTACCCTAAAGGAACCTAGCGACTAGTAAGATCTGTCTTATGAAGTCAGTGACATGACTGAGTGAAGAGGGCAAAGGTAATCCAGTAGCTTTAAGGAACCAAATAAATGATAATTGTTTGAAGAGTACATATTTTAAATTTATGGATAAATGAAAGGTTATTATTTTCATTAGTTTGTGCCTGAATATCTCCCTTTCTACTCAAATAAACTTTAGGGACTTAAATCTTCCAAGTCTGCAGCTCACAAAACAGGAATATAATCCTATGACTCTTGCCTATTAAAACTTAATGAGTGATTCTCAGGGTTCTATTTACATAAATTTTCCCTTAATTATACCCTTACCAATCCTAGAGAGAATTTTGAGTTATAAGTCTAAAGTACTTTCTAATCTCCATAGAAAGGATTTATGAGATTTATCTAGCAAATTTAGAAACTATAATAACAAAGTTTATACTACATTACCATTCAAGAGCGCCATCTGGCCCCTGGTAGAGGATGTAGACAGTTATGTCTATTTAAAAATTTTTAGCCATGGTGGTGGTTATGGAAACAGTGTAGTGTCTAACACTAAGCAAGAAACTCAAAGGTAAAGACAATGAAAAGAACAACATAAAGTGATACTTCTCTTTGTTTTCAAAATATGAAAAACATTCCACATGCCTTCTACTTCACTGTTGTATCTTAATGGGCCTCAACTTTCATTTTTAAAAAATGCTAGAACTTATTTGAGTTTCCCTTATGTTCCAAATACTGTTTGATTCTTTGATATTTACCCACCCTTCTTTGTAGCCTCTTGAAAAATGCTAATACTAGTGATGCCTCAATATGTTAAGTAAATCAATCTATTACGGTAGCATGGCTAAAAATTTTTAAATAGACATAACTGTCTTCATCCTCTACAACCACAATACCATAAAATAAAGAATCTTTAAAGCAGAATAAAAAAAGGTCCAGGGCTTCAGTTGCTATCAGAACTGCTTTCTAAACTGTCATTCATGCCTTGTTGACCATACCAAATGGCTTTAACCCAACACTGGCCATCTTTCAGCAGCTGCTGCCATTGTTAAGTTTTTCCTAAGAGCATTGTCCCTTTCCCAAGCAATGCTCAAACTAGATGAGCTCAGTAGTATTAAAGACACAGTACAGCTACAAATTGGAGAAGGCAATGGCACTCCACTCCAGTACTCTTGCCTGGAAAACCATGGATGGAAGAGCCTGGTAGGCTGTCGTCAATGGGGTTGCTAAGAGTCGGACATGACAGAGCGACTTCATTTTCACTTTTCACTCCCATGCATTGGAGAAGGAAATGGCAACCCACTCCACTGTTCCTGCCTGGAGAATCCCAGGGACGAGGGAGTCTGGTGGGCTGTCATCTATGGGGTCACACAGAGTCGGACACGACTGAAGTGACTTAGTAGCAGCAGCAGCAGCAGCAGCCACAATAGGTGACTTTGAAATAATCTTCAACGATAGACTTCACTCCTAATGTCCTGATGCAGGCTGAGTTATAGGATTATTCATTTTTGAAAGTTACAAATGTCCAAGGTAAGAAGATTCTTCATGATTCTCCATGCCCTGAAAGCTTAGGAATCTTTCCCTTAGTAAGTAGAGTGAAAGTGAGGAAGAGAATAAGGCTCAGAATATGTGATATTGAGGCAGAGACTTCACATAAACTGAATATTATTTTGTTGGGTGCTATATGGTCAGGGCACTCAAGATGGCTGTTCTTTTGCTCTCTGTACATCTCCTGACTGACCAATGCCTGCTTCACCTACACCCTACTCATGTGACTGACTGACCTTCCTACAGACTTGCCCTTGGACCCAGCTAGTGATTGTTCCCACTAGCTTTTCAAAGGGGTTGTAAGTTGTGTGCCCTTCTGCATGTTTTCCTGGTAACTGACAAGCCTACCTTATGCCAATTCCTCCTACAACAAGTAACCTTCCCACTACCCTGCCATGCAAATGGTGGGTGTCACTCTACACTCTTGCTTCTGACAGGTAGGCATCCCCATCCATTAAACCATTGATGTTTCTGTTACTGACTTCAGATTCTTTCTTTGGTCTTGAAGCTGGTTAAGTAAAGGCCTTGTAGGCCTGCATGGTACAACTCAACAGGTGAATTTAAAAAATAATTTAATAGCTCTGTTTTGTAGTTATTCATTGATTTTATAGATAGTTTTTAGTTCAGTCCTAAACTCCATGAGTTGGTAATGGACAGGGAGGCCTGGCATGCTGTGATTCATGGGGTCGCAAAGAGTTGGACACGACTGAGCGACTGAACTGAACTGAACTGCTCTATTTACTCACAACCATGCCTTCTTCACAGAGCTGTTTCCCAAACCTCTCCTAAGAATGGGGCCTTGAACCATCACATGTGATCACAGGACTGCCCAGTTCCTCTGTGACTCCATCCCTGGCACACAAGGACTAGAAGAAGGTTGTCACAGTCACTTAGTGCTCATTAAAAAACAAAACAAAACAAAACAACCCTTTCTTATTTTCTGTTACATGGGTTAAGGGATAGCAAGAGTCCTCTGAACTCACACATACAGGCCCATTCAACCACAGGATCAGCTGTGCTAGAGGGTCAAAATTGCCCTCAATCATATTTAGCAATGGGCACCAGTTGTTGGCTGGGGAATGGGGCTAGCTGGCATGCCTCATCTCTTTTTCTGTTCAGTCTTTAAACTTGGGGTCTTCATGCACTGGTTTTCTAAGATCAGTGTTACAATAGGACACAGTCAAAAGCTATAAAACCTCTTGAGATCTCGGTGTAACTCACTCACTGTCACTTCTGCCATAATTGGTCAGTCAAAACAAGTCATAAAGTAATCCTAGGTGCAAGGGGTGTACAAACAGATTCTGCCTCTTTTTGAGAGGAGTGATGGAGTCACACTGCCAAGGAACATAGACCCCTTGGTGGCAGTCACCTTTGAAAAAAACTCTACTGCATGAGGTGGGCACGTCACCCAAGATGCTCCTTAACACAGCACTCAGATTCTATTCTAACTCATACAAAGGAGTGAATTAACTCTGCATCTCTCTGTTGAAATTCAGATGGTATTGGTGATATCTACTCAGTTAGCACTTTGAGGACAGCAGAACAATACAGGGTTATCAGCTTGAAAAAAAATTGGTTCAAAGGACAAAGCTGACACATGTGCAGGAATTCATGGTATCTCAGTCCCTGATCCTGGCTCTCCCTGAAGCTTCTCAGAGGTGCCTCCAGATACTTTTTGTCCATAGGATACCTTCCCTTTTGGTGAATTTAATTTGGCTAGGATTCTGTCACTCATCCCTAAAACAGTCTTAAACACACACAGATATGCAGATATATACACCAGTTCAGTTAAGTTCAGTCGCTCAGTCATGTCTGACTCTTTGCGACCCCATGAATCTCAGTACCCTAGGCCTCCCTGTCCGTCACCAACTCTCAGAGTTCACTCAGACGCACATCCATCGAGTCAGTGATGCCATCCAGCCATCTCATCCTCTGTCGTCTCCTTCTCCTCCTGCCCCCAATCCCTGCCAGCATCAGTCTTTTCCAGTGAGTCAACTCTTTGCGTAAGGTGGCCGAAGTACTAGAGTTTCAGCTTTAGCATCATTCCTTCCAAAGAAATCCCAGGGTTGATCTCCTTCAGAATGGACTGGTTAGATCTCCTTGTGGTCCAAGGGACTCTCAAGAGCTTTCTCCAACACCACAGTTCAAAAGCATCAATTCTTCAGTGCTCAGCCTTCTTCACAGTCCAACTCTCACATCCATACATGACCACAGGAAAAACCATAGCCTTGACTAGATGGACCTTAATCAGCAAAGTAATGTCTCTGCTTTTGAATATGCTATCTAGATTTGTCATAACTTTTCTTCCAAGGAGTAAGCGTCTTTTAATTTCATGGCTGCAGTCACCATCTGCAGTGATTTTGGAACCCATAAAAATAAAGTCTGACACTGTTTCCACTGTTTCCCCATCTATTTTCCATGAAGTGATGGAACTGGATGCCATGATCTTCATTTTCTGAATGTTGAGCTTTAAGCCAACTTTTTCACTCTCCTCTTTCACTTTCATCAAGAGGCTTTTTAGTTCCTCTTCACTTTCTGCCATAAAGGGTGGTGTAATCTACATATCTGAGGTTATTGATATTTCTCCCGGCAGTCTTGTGTTTCTTCCAGTCCAGCACTTCTCATGATGTACTCTGCATATAAGTTAAAACACTCATACATAGTTTATGTTAAAAAGGCTCAAAGTAATTTTGTTTGGAAGAGCACAATGTAGCATACAGTTAAGACAATGACCTTCAAAATACATGATACTTTTATGCTCTAAGTATCTACTATCAGCTTAATAAACTCTGACTTAACAAGAAATAAGTTTACAGAATAGGATTAGTTTTTAAAATAAGTACAATCTCATACTCCTTGGTATTTCCCCAAGTCGCTGAAACTGTGTCCATACAGAAACATGTACAAGGATGTTTATAACAGCTTTATTCATAAGTGCTAATAGTTGAAAGTAACCAAGGACTCATACATTAGGCAAATGGGCAAATAAACTGTGGTACAAATCATGGAAAAACATGGAGGGATTTTAAATTCATATTTAAGTAAAGAAGACAGTCTGAAAAGGCTACATACTGTATGATTCCAACTACGTGAAAAGGCAAAACTATGAAGACCATACGTATATCAGTGGTTATTGGGAGGAAAGAAAAATATATGTAGGTGAAGCACAGAGAATTTTTAGGGTGGCAAAATAATCTATATGCTATCATAATGAAGAATATGTATCATTACACATTTGCCCAAAACCACAGGTTGTATAACACACAGAGTGAATCTTAACATAACCTATGAATTTTGGGTGATTACAATGTGCCAGTATAGGTTCACAGCTGGCCAGAAATGTCCCCTACTGCTGAGTGATGCTGATGATGGAGAGGATACATGTGTGGGGGCAGGAGACATGAGAAATCTCACTTCCCTCTCCATTCTGCTGTAAACCTAAAACTGCTCTAAAAAACTAAATTTTTTTAAAAAATAAGTATAATCTATAACACATATTTTCCCATCACAATTCACCACAGATTAGGTAGTTTGTTTTGGGAAACAGAACACCTTTGTCTTACAATGATGAGAAGTAGGTTGTGATTAGAAGTATTATGGAGTTAGTAGCCATTCAGCTCAATCTGGATTCTCACTCCTCCTCTGCCACTAACTAATATTTAACTTGGTTACTCTCTTAAACTCTGAGCAATAGTTTCTTCATCTAAAAATTAACAAGGTAGATTATGTACAAGTTAGGGCTCTATTTCACTTAGAGTTAGAATTAGGTTTGAAACCAAAAACTACAGATGTCTAGTTATCAAAACTCTGGCTGTTTATTTAAGCTCTCCAAGCCACTTTCAACTATAAAAAGAGGAAAACACTTTTTAATTCACCCAGTTGTATAGCAAAGAGCAAATATGTCTCTCTTGGTAATTAGAACTAGAATAAGTAATGTTTTTTGAAGTATAATTGATTTATAAAGTGCTAATTTCCAATATATAGCAAAGTGATTCAGATACTCATATAAACACATCCTTTTTAACATTCTTTTACATTATAGCTTTTATCAAAGGATATTAAATATAGTTCCCTGTGCTATACAATAAGATCTTGTTGTTTATCCATTCTAGACATACCAGTTTGCATCTACTAATCCCCAAATTCTACTCCATTTCTCCCCCAGCCCTCTTTTCTTTGGCAACCACAAGTCTGTTCTCTATTTCTGTTTCATTGATAAGATCATTTGTGTCATATTTTAGATTCCACACATAAGTGTTATCTATGGTATTTGTCTTTCTCTTTCTTGTTAATTTCACGTAGTATGATAATCTCTAGTTCCATCCATGTGGCTGTAATGACATTATTTTATTATTAATTTTTTAATGGCTAAGTAGAGTAGCATTCAACTGCAGGCTTCCTTGTTGGCCCAGAAGGTAAAGAATCTGCCTGCAAGCGAGAGACCTGGGTTAAATCCCTGGGTTGGGAAGATCCCCTGGAGGAGGACACGGCAACCCAGTCCAGTAGTCTTGCCTGGAGAATCCCCATGGACAGAGGAGCCTGGTGAGATACAGTGCATGGGGTCTCAAAGATTTGGATATGACTGAACGACTAAGCACATGGCACAGTGTTTGACTGTATATATGTGTACCTCATCTTTATTTGGAATAAGAAATGTTTTACATTTTTGTTCTCTATATCAATATAAAAACATATCACTCATATTTTTTAAATGCGAAGTATTTACTTGCCTTGGTAATATGTAGCAATTTTATGCATAATGAATATGCCTTACTGCACACAGATAGTGTTTTGATGAAATGCCTGGTCCGTCTTCATAGGATGGAAAGTAAAGTGTTATCCTTTACTTACAGGAATTCCCTGCTTTAGGGAGCTTATAAAGACTATCTTTCCTTGTATGTGTCAACTGTCTCTCTCTCTATATTTTTCAGAATGATCTACTTCTAACACTTTTGGTGTTGACTAGTTGGCTTTTTTGTTCTATTTCTTTTTCTGCAGTTTAGAAGCCATTAACCAAATACATATTAACACATCATCAGGTACTGGGAAGAGGAACCCACTCTCCTCTGACAAATCTTAGACTGTAGATGGCGTTTCTGAAACTCAGCAGCACTGGCATTTTGGACCAGATCTTTCTTTGATGTAAAGGGCTGTCCTATGCAAGTTTGGCAACATCCTTGATCTCTACCCACTAGATGTTGTAGCATGTCTCTAAATGTGACAACCAAAAATGTCTCCATACATTGTTAAATGTCCCTTGGGAGGAAAGGGCAAAACCATCCACTATTCTAGATCTATTCTGTCCAACAGAGAAACTATTCAAAATTAACTTCAATCTGTGGAATCTGAAAAATGATATAAACATTTAATGCCTCAATCACACTAGTCACACTTTAGGTGCTCAATGGCCACATGTGGTCAGCACAGATTTAAAATGTTTCCATCACTGCAGAACTCTTAAAATAAAAAACTATGACAAATAGCAAAGAAATAATAATAATGGCACCATTCCAGGATATCTTCCATTATGGAACTTCTAATTGTCCAGAAGATCAATTCCAATTTAATCCCTTCTTTAAAAGCTTCCTCATCTTAAACACTAACAAGAATTTCTAAGGAGCTTATTCCTATTAGTTCAAAATGTGACTAATCCTTAAGGATAATTGCAAATCATGTAATTATTAGATAGTCACAATGACAAAGCTGGGGTGTTAGTTAATCTCTCCTAATAGCTAAATCAGAAAAAAGAGGGAAAAGAATCTTTAAACAGGTATATAATCCAGCAATGTCTGAAGATTTGATCTCACTTGAGACCCTGTTGTTAACGCGACCACAGGATGAAAACATCAATTGAACTCACAGAGGGTTTCACTTCAACAAACCCTGAAGTAGCCTGCAGGGTCGTTGGCTCCTTAAGCATCTCAGACAGCTGGCTGAAGGAAAGTTTATTGATTAAAGGTAACTCCTTGTTTCAAGATCAAATATACCCTCAACCTGGTGAGGTAACACAAGAGCAGGTTGAATAATAAAGAGGACAATGACAAACAGAAGTCAAGATTATGGAGTGATTATTAAAGGAAGCATAGAAGATCCTGTGAAAAACTTTAAGAACATTCACACAACCTGCCTCCAGCTTCACAAAACTCGAGCTCTTACTGGCTGCATGTGAGTGTGACTCTGAGACAGCATGAGTGTGTGTGTGTGTGTGTGTGTGTGTGTGTACAGATGCATGTGTGTGCTGGGGAAAAGCACCTTTGTGTATAAAGCTTCATATTTAATAAGTCTCTCAAAACACAACTAATATTTTTTCTCCAACCTTAATCCCCGAATTGAAGAAATGATATGCTGGGTGCTCAGTTGCTCAGTCATGTCTGACTCTTTGTATCACTATGGATTGTAGTCAGCTAAACTCCTCTGTTCATGGGATTTCCTAGGCAAGAATACTGGAGTGAGTTGCCATTTCCTCCTCCAGGGGAATCTTCCTGACCCAGGGATCGAACCTGTATCTCTTGGGTCTCCTGCATTGGCAGGTGGATTCTTTACGACTGTGCCACCTGGGAAGCCTAATACTTCCCTTCAAATTTGCCAATTTTAGGCATGTGATGCCATTGTGACCTCATTGATTCAGAAAGTAGTTGCCAACCATAGACTATGTCCTTTTTTCAGACATAAGTTCCCAGTAACAAATTCATTTTTTAAAAGTTCCTATTAAATGTAACACATATATTGACTATTGAAAATTTACACAAATAAGAACATTCTCAGAATAATTATAATCCCAGAATGGCAGAAGGGCAAAAAATGACAAAGTAGGCTAGTAGCAACACAAACAGAATAGAATATACACCATCAGAGTTATAAATTATAACTGGCTGGCTGCTCAAAAAGAGAAAGTACATCTCATGGAAATTCAGAAGTCTTTCTGGAGGTGATCTTTAAATTACATGTTGAGGATTAGGTAGGATTCAGCAATATTCCTGTGGGGGGAAAAATGCTATTTCCAACTAAAGCCAACCTTTAACACAGAAGAAACAGTGTATGTTCTGAAGTGTGTGGTGTAGGCTGAGATGTGGGGACAGATCTCACTGGACAGGTAGTCTGGGAGTTCAGTAACAGCTTTCAGCATCTCTCTCTTTTCTCCCTCTCTCCTCCCAAACAAAAAGACTCTTACTCAATGTGCATATGGAATTTATATTTAACAAGTTCCCCAGGTGATTTTAATGTACTACTGAAGTTTGAAAACCATTTCGGGAAAAGAATATTTGAAAATAAGAAGTTAGGGAATGTCATTAATTTGGATGGTTTTGGGGAAAAGCAACAGTGACTTTTGTCTCTGCAAATGTCTAACAAAGAGGGGAGATAACATTTTCTTCTGTAATTTTTAATGAAAATAAACATCATTTCAACCAATGATCAACAAATGTTTATTTAGACAAATATTGAATTAGTAATTTTGCATATTATCAAAATCAGACTGTACACACTACTAAGCCAGCATGCTGCAACTACTGAAGCCCCACATCTAAAGCCGGTGCTACATAACAAGAGAAGCCACTGAATGAGAAGCTGGTATACTACAACTAGAGAGTAGCCCCTATTCTCCGCAGCTAGAGAAGGCCCTCCCACAGCAATGAAGACCTAGTACAGCCAAAAATAAATCAATACATAAAAAACACACTGTGTGCAAATATGTTTTTGAAGATGAAGTAAAAACTCACTGTCTTGCTGGAAAATGATGAAAGAAACAGATCTGATCCTTCATTTCCTATTCTTTTTCTTATCCACTACCATAACCTCTGATTGAAGTGAAGTTAAGTGAAGTGATGTTGCTCAGTCGTGTCCGACTCTTTGTGACCCCATGGACTGTAGTCTATCAGGCTCCTCCTTCCATGGGATTTTTCAGGCAAGATTGCTGGAGTGGATTGCCATTTCCTTCTCCAGGGGATCTTCCCGACCCAGGAATTGAACCCGGGTCTCCCGCACTGCAGGCAGATGCTTTACCATCTGAGCCACCATCTACTATTTCTAAGACATAGGCCTACTGGATGGGGGATTCCCAGGTGGCTCAGTGGTAAAAGAATCTGCCTGCTGAT
>SJYC01078794.1:0-24380 GCA_006408675.1 Madoqua kirkii
TGCTTTACCATCTGAGCCACCTCTACTATTTCTAAGACATAGGCCTACTGGATGGGGGATTCCCAGGTGACTCAGTGGTAAAAGAATCTGCCTGCTGATGCAGGAGATGCAGGAGACACAATTTCGATCTCTGGGTCAGGAAAATCCCTTGGAGGAAGAAATGGCAGCCCTCTCTAGTGTTCTTGCCTGGGAAATCCCATGGACAGAGGAGCATGGCAGGGTATACTCCATGGGGTCACAACGTGTTAGACACAACTGAGCCACTGAGCACACACACACACCTACTGGATACCACAGATAACAACATTAAGAGGTCATCCAGACAAAACTATCCTGTCATCTCCCCAAGTTTGGGGTGCATCTCTTCCTAGCTTGATGGATCACATGTAAGCCTTTCTATTATCCCTTCAGCTTAGATAGACACTCTGATCGTTTCATACTCTTACCCATGGGACCACATGCTGGTCTTAGTCCTATCTAAGGGAAAAGACATTGTTATGATCCTTGTCTTAAAGCTCCAGGAGAAAGTTGCTATGTCACCCACTTCTTTATTTTTTTCTGGACCGTCTATGGTCTCAAAGCTCTCTGGCCTCTGGAGGCTTGTTTTGTTGGTGGACCCTCAGACTCATCAAAGAATGCAAATTCTGTTTCTTACAAATACAATTTTATGAAAGAAAAGTGAAAGTGAAAGTCACTCAGTCATGTCTGACTCTCTATGAGCCCATGGACTGTAGCCTGCAAGGCTCCTCTGTCCATGGGATTCCCCAGGCAAGAATACTGGAATGGGTAGGCATTCTCTTCTTCAAGGGATCTTCCAAATACAGGACTTGACCCAGGTCTCCCACACTGCAAGTCGATTCTTTACCATCTGATCAACCAGGAAAGCCCAATTTTATGAGCTTTCATTTTAATATTCAGTCCATCAGGGCTGTAAGCAACTACTCTAATCCTCAACATTTAACACAATAAAAGTTTATTTCTCTCTGTTGCTACTCCAATGAGGGACAAATGTGGGGTTGGAGAGACTTGATTATTTAAGGACCATACACTTGAATCCTAAGGATCTCAGGGTCTTACACTGGTTTCTCCTCCTCATGTAACACATAGGATAAAAAGTGTTGGAGGATCATATCAGTATTTCAGGGGCGGGGACTGGATATGTTATATATCACATTTGTCAACATTCTATCAGCCATATCCCAGTCATGCACCCTCAGCTGCCTGCAGAGTAGGGTGGTAAATGTAACTTACTTTTATGTCAGAAAGAAAATGAAATAGTTTGGTGAGCAGAGTCTAATATATAGTTATGTCATCAGTATTGATAGCTGCTAATTATGCACTTAAATTATACATCACTACTACCTGTTTCATTATCAATTTAGTCTGTTGCAGGTTGTTTGAATAATGTTAGTAATACAAAACTTTTCAATAGCATTGTTGGCCTAAATTTTTCAATATTAGACTTAATGTTGTAATTCAAATAAGACTCTCCACATATTTATTGCAACTGTAAATACATTATATATTTTGATTATTTGAATGGTACTTCATTGGTAATATCTTGCCTGCCAGTCTGTGCTACTGAATAACTGGAAACACAGGCTTATGTGTCTGTGCTCAGTCACTCAGGTCTGACTCTTCGTGACCCCACAGACTGTAGCCCACCAGTTTCCTCATCCATGGGATTTTCCCAGCAAGAATACTGGAATGGGCTGCCATTTCCTTCTCCAGGGGCCCTTCCCACCTAGGGATTGAATCCAGGTCTCCTGCACCATAGGTGGGTTCTTTAACACTGAGCCACCAAGGAATCCCTGGAAGCACACAGCTAAAATAAGTGAAAACAAATTACTGGGTTAACTTTAACTTTAGAAGATAGTTTTTCATATGAAATATTTTGCTATGAAACACTTCTTAAGTGGTTCAGATGGTAAAGAATCCACTTACAATGCAGAAGACCTGGGTTCGATCTCTGGGTCCAGAAGAACCCCCGGAGAAGGGAATGGCTACCCATTCCAGTATTCTTGCCTGGAAAATCCTATGGACAGAGGAGCCTGGCAGGCTACAGTCCATGGGGTAGCAAAGAGTCAGACATGACTGAGTGACAAAACACACGCGTGTGTGCATGCATGCACATGTGTACACACACACACTTTGCTAATTAAAGGCGATTCATAAATGTTGCTCTGTGTGTGTGTGTGTGTGTGTGTGTGTGTGTGTGTGTGCTGTCATTTCAGCTGTGTCCAAACTCTGTGCAAACCTATAGACTGTAGCCCTCCAGGCTTTTCTGTCCATGGGATTTTCCAGGCAAGAGGGTTGTCATGCCCTCTCCTCCAGGGGATCTTCCCAACCCAGGGATTGAACCTGTGTCTCTTGAGACTCCTGCATTGGCAAGCAGGTTCTTTACCACTAGACCCACCTAGGAAGCCCATAGATGTTGCTGCTGCTGCTAAGGCACTTCAGTCATGTCTGACTCTGTGCGACCCCATAGACGGTAGCCCACCAGGCTCCCCCGTCCCTGGGATTCTCCAGGCAATAACATTGGAGTGGGTTGCCATTTCCTTCTCTAATAGATGTTGCTAACCAATGTTTATTATAAATCATTCAACTAACTCCTCTACACTTTTTTATACACTGAATTTTACTTTCTTTACTGGACAGTAGGAACTGGTAGCATCAGTGAAAATATTTTTTGTCCCTCCTATGTTGACCCACTAGGACAGTCATCTATCTGTGCAATTAACTGTGCAGCCCCAAGGATGCCATTTTCCAGTATGTCTTTGGGCCATTTCACTATTCTTGGACTTCCCTGGTGGCTCAGAGGTAAAAGCATCTGCCTCCAATGCGGGAGACCTGGGTTTGATACCTGGGTCGGGAAGATTCCCTGGAGAAGGAAATGGCAACCCACTCCAGTATTCTTGTCTGGAGAATCCCATGGATGGAGGAGCCTGGTAGGCTACAGTCCACGGGGTCACAAAGAGTGGACATGACTGAGCGACTTCACCACCACCACCACCATTTTTAAGGGGACAGGGTATAGATAGTATGAGATTTTGCCTAAATATGAGCTCTAATGCATTCCAAGTATCACACAGCCAACAAAGTTTTGAAATATAACTTCTATTCACTTGATTACTTCATATTAAACAGTACAGGGCAAAAAAGGCATCATATCTGAAAACCCATCCTCTAGTCTTGTTCCTCCTCTAATAGGCTATGAAATTTAGTACATCTAATAAGCAATATCTAGGAGTCAGATTCTTAGTTTTTAGAATATCACAAAATAATGCAACCGTCAAATTCCTTTTTAGATCAAAAACTGTATGACTCTATGATGGAGGCTGTACAATAAGACAGAAGGATGTACTAGATATTACATTTGATGGTGACTTTCACAAAAATGGAAAAATGATACTACTATGCAGAGATGTTAAAAAGTATATAAAAATAATAAGCAGTTTAGTACTTCTAATGTATGCTTACTTTTTTACTTTGTAAAGCCTTTCAAAATAAAAGGAAAAGCTGGAAATATAAACAGACAATATTGATAGCCAAGGTGAAAAAAAAATACAAGTAACAAATGCCAAAATAGTGATTTTCTGGATAAAAAGGCAATGGAAGAGAAGCTACACACAAAGAAGCTGGGGATCAAAGTGTACAATAAATTCAAATTGATTTCTGCAGCATGAAAGAAAAATATTGGGGTTGTGCAAGATGAAAATAAAGTTGAATTATTCAACAAAACACAGACCAAACTTAGCAGCATCAATTTTATTTTCTACCTGGAATAACTGGCTTGAGTTTATAACATTTTACTATAGAGAGATGTAAATTGAACATTATAAAAATTACAGACCAAAACTATTAGCGGCATAAATTTGATTAAGATGAAAAGACAAAGGTAGAGTTGTTATCTAAATTGTCAGTCACAAAGATTGTCAAGTAGGACTGTTTCTAAATATCTGAACGATATGAGAAATTCCTAGAGTAAGACTCCCCAGAACTCAAAGTATTTGGTTAAAGTTCTAGTAAACTAATGGTTAATTCTGAAAGGTGTTTGTTCTAACCCTTGAAAGTATTTCTAAAATTGCCTAATGTTTACTACTCTTAAAGCAGACTGTACTCATTTGTTAAAAAAACAAACAACATAATATTGTGTAGACATATGAGTTATGGATAACTAAACTTCAATAGATCTTGACTTAAGATCATTACCAATATTAGAGATATAAAATCTTATGTTATTATGTGGATATAAGATCTTATGTTATTATGTGGATATAAGATCATTATTATTAAATTAGCATAACTGCATATTTCAGGATTTATATTTTTCTTGAAAGCTGAGTATGGAGTAGAAAGGAGTAGAAAGATTTTTAATTATTTTAGTGGTTATTCTCATTTACTCAGGACTTCCCTGGTGGCTCAAATGGTAAAGAGTTAATGTTTACTACTCTTAAAGCAGACTGTACTCATTTGTTAAAAAAACAAACAACATAATATTGTGTAGACATATGAGTTATGGATAACTAAACTTCAATAGATCTTGACTTAAGATCATTACCAATATTAGAGATATAAAATCTTATGTTATTATGTGGATATAAGATCTTATGTTATTATGTGGATATAAGATCATTATTATTAAATTAGCATAACTGCATATTTCAGGATTTATATTTTTCTTGAAAGCTGAGTATGGAGTAGAAAGGAGTAGAAAGATTTTTAATTATTTTAGTGGTTATTTTCATTTACTCAGGACTTCCCTGGTGGCTCAGATGGTAAAGAGTCTGTCTACAATGTGGGAGACCTGGGTTCAATCCCTGGGTTGGGAAGATCCTCTGGAGAAGGAAATGGCAACCCTCTCCAGTATTCTTGCCGGGATAATTCCATGGACAGAGGAGCCTGGTAGGCTACAGTCCATGGTGTCGCAGAGTCAGACACGACTGAGCCACTTCGCTTCACTTCATTAACTCAAGAGAGAACATTATAAATGAAGTATAAATACTAATTACAGGTATTGATTTTTAACCAGGTCCTGTAATAAATAGGTCAATTATCTACAAAATATTGTTAATAATTTTAGCTTTATTGTTCAAGCTCCAGAACTCTCTATGCAAGGCTATCTTATCCAGAACTGAAAACAAAACTACTAAGAGGCATGAAGTCTGTTTATCTTCCTCATATCACAGTCCCCAAACAATGCAACGATCTGTTTCCCAACGCCGAAAGAAAAGAATCAGGAGGGACTTCTGCAAGAAAGCTGGATTTTTCTTTAAAACGTTTCTACCTCAGGTTTTGGTGTTTTGTTTTTGTTTTGTTTTTTTCAGTGTTCTCCCTGACACTTCCCTTTCCACAGTAAGAATATACGCTTCTCTGGAACGTAATCATGTTTTGGTTGACTAAACAAAATCCAACATAGGCAATTAACAAATTGAAAAGTATCTTACAAGAAGGGAGAAAATATTTGCAAACCATGTATCTGATAGTGATTAATATCTAAAATATATAAGGAACTCATAAAATTCAATAGCAAAAAAAAAATAATAATCCAATTAAAACTAGGCATGCATCCTAACCAGACATTTTTTCCAATGAAGACAAACAGACAGTCAATGAGTACTTGAAAAGATGTTCAACAATGCTCATTTATCAGGGAAATGGAAATCACAACCACAATAAGATATTACCTCACATCTCTTAGGATGTCTATTATTAAAAGGCCAAGTGATAGCAAAGGTTGGAAAGGATAAATATGTGATGGAATATTATTCATCCTTAGAACGAAGGAAATCCTACCATTTGTGACAACATGGATGAACCCTGAGGGTATCTATGAAATAAAATAAGTCTAATAGATAAAGGCAAACATTGTACGTTTTCACTTATATGTGGAATCTAGAAAAGTTGAACTCATACAGAGAATGAATTAATGGTTCTCAGAAGCTGTGGGGTGGGGGAGATAAGGATATGCTGGTGAAAAGAAATAATTTCCAATTATAAAAAGAATACATTCTGGGGATGTGATATACAGAATGGTGACTATAGTTAAAACTTTATATTTTATATGTGACAGTTGCTAGGAAAGTAGATCTGAAATATTCTCACCATAACAATAACAACAAAATGCTAATTATATGAGGTGAAATAGGTGTTAACCAACCCTATTGTGATAAATGTTTTACAATATATAGGTATCAAATCTTCACATTGTATACTTAAGCAATATAGTATACCAACAATGTCTCAGTAAAATTGGAAAAGTTATTTAAACAAAATCCAACATATGGAGCTGTACATACTTCATCTTAATTGTTCATCTTCTTCCTTTTCCAAACAAGGCCAAAATATATGAGACATTAGAGAATAGCTCATTTGAAGATATTATTTCTTAGATAAGAAATTAAGACCTGAGAGGAAGGTAAGCTTTCTCAGTGCCACACAGTTTGATTAATGATGAATCTATCTTTCTTCCCTTCTCTCAAAGAAAACAAGCAAATACATGGACGTTCTCACGAGATTAATGTACCAAGAATAGCCTCTTGTTATTCAGAGCTTTTGGCAAGGAAAGGAGACATTAATTATAATAATTACATTTATATTTTAAACACCATCTACTGTTTCAATAGAAGCCCATAGAGAATTAAATTAATCTTTTCAGTTGTGATATTTAAGAAAATTACCAAAGCAGTAAGTTCATAAAGTCTACAAGTGGATGTAAACCAATTAGTTTTTCTTTTTGCCTATATTAAAAAAATCCTCCATATCCTAATGAAAAAAATATATAATATTTCTGATCTTTCATCCCTTAAATATTCCCATGAGAAATTGCATCAGTCAACCATAATGCAATAATTATAAGGAGTTACTATGCAGCCCATTCAAATAGAGTACACATTTTATGGGCTTTTTAAAAGGCGATATTACTAAGCATTTTTATGCTTTAAAAAGGCAATCGCACTTGAGCTCAAATTTTATTCCATCCATGAGAGCAAAAAGAATACAAAAAGAAATGGCATAAACACTGAAATACTTTATTGCAACAATATGCACTGACTTACATAGCATCAATTATTTTTAGAAATTCAAACTGAGAGGCCAGATTGGCTTAATAGCAACAACAAATTTGTTGTTCTTTTTGGTTGTTAGAGCATTTTTCAAAGGTAGGATTTCAAACAAATCAAGACAACAGTTCAGTATTTCTTTCTCATCCACATTAAAATGATATGAAATAAAATCTAAAACATGAATTAAATCAAAGATGGAAAAATTATCTAAATACTTAGAATATATAGTATGTCCCCTACACATGAACTTTCAAGTTGCAAACTTTTTATGTTTGCATGTCCAATCATGTAAGTTAGTTCACGAGTCTGGCATACACTGTCACATGAGAGCATCCTCTACACACGCTGTGTTTTTGTGAGGTTTACTGTACAGTACAGTATAGAGTACAGTAGTACAGTATCTTTATTTCAAGCCCAGGATGTCCAGAAGCATAAAAGCAGTGGTGATATAGCTGGTTCTGGTGAAGCTCCAAGCCATAACAGTGGAATCAAAACTAAAAATAATTGAGAAAGTGGAAAGAGGCAAAAAGATGGTAGACATGGCTCCTTCTTGTAACATGAATCGGCCAGTCATCAACATCGACAAGATCATGGGACATGTGAAGTCTGCTGTGCCAATGATGTTGACAATAATAGCGAAGAAGCCTGGAAATATGATAGAGAAACTTCTCAGTGTGAGGATGCAGGCTCAGCATCAGTGTCAAGTCCCATTTAGGTAATGCTGACTCAAGAGAAAGCAAAAAGGTTTTTTGATGACTTGAAGAAGAAACATGGCAAAGAACCCAGAGGGCACATCTTTTAATGCCAGCTGCAGATGGTTTCATTCATTCAAGGGCACACTTTTATGTGTGCCTACCTTCACAACATAAAAATAAATGGGAAATCAGCCAGTGCAGATATGTAACCTCCAGGAAATTTCCCAAAACACATCAAGAAATTATCAATGAAGGTGCGTTATGTACTCAAGCAAGTTTTTAACATGGATTATATAGGACTGTAGTGCAAGAGGATGCCAGACCGAAATTACATCAGCAAGAAGGAAAAGTTGATGCCAGGCTATTAAGCAGCAAAGGGTAGCATAACTTTGTTGGTTGGCAGCAATGCTTCTAGTGATAAGAAATTGAAGTGCTCTTAACTTACTATTCAGAGAACCCAAGTGTCCTTAAAACTGTAGCCAAGGGCTCTCTCGTTGTGTGGAAGAGTAATCCCAAAGCCTGGGTTACACAGGCCATTTTCCAGGACTGATTTTTCCATCATTTTATCATGGATGTAGAGAAGTATTTAAATCCTAAAGGAAATTAACGCTGAATATTTTTTAGAGGGACTGATGCTGAAGCAGAAACTTCAATACTTTGGTCATCTGATGTGAAGAGCCAACTCATTGGAAAGATTCTGATGCTGGAAAAGATTGAGGGCAGGAGGAAAAGGAGGTGATAGAGCATAGGATGGTTGGATGGTATCAACAACTCAATGGACAAAAGCTTGAGCAAACTCTGGGAGACAGTGAAGGACAGGGAAGCCCGGCATGTTGCAGTCTATGGGGCCACAAAAAGTCTGACACAACTCAGTGACTAAATAGCAACAGAGAAATATTGCTTGAAGAAGGAGATCCCATTCAACATTATTTTGCTGCAAAAGAATGCTTCAGGCCGCCCCCCATTTATTGATGACTTTCCTCCCAAAATCAAAGTAGTGAATCTGCCACTGAATACTATGGTACCCGTCCAACCTATGAACAGGGAGTTATAGCAAATTTCAATAAATATTAATGTCTCACTTTTGGCCAGACATTAAAGGCAAGTGATGAATCAGGAGAAACCTTGTGACAATTTTGGAAGGACTATAACATCTACAGGGTTGGGAAAATCCCCTGGAGAAGAGAAAGGCTATCCACTCTAGTATTCTTGCCTGAAGAATCCCATGGACAGAGAAGCCTGGCAGGCTATGGTCCACAGGAGCACAGAACCAGACATGACTGAGCAACTGATTCCCCTCTCAACTTTTAATAAAATCTACAAGGCCATAAAACCATTGACTTTGCTTTGCATGAGGTTACAGCTGTCACCATGAATGAGGCTTGGCAAAACATTTGTCCCCAGTTTGTTTATGATTTTTGTGAACTTGAGAAGGTGACTGAGGAGTCCAAGGAGGTACAGCGACACAGTTGCTGGTCAACAAAAAGCTGAAGCTAGATCTGTAAGATATTGACTTCACCGAATTCCTTGCTGTGCACCACAAGAAGCTTACTAATGAAAACCTAATGGAATTAGGTGCCCAGAGAAAGGATAAAAAGAGACAAGAGCAAGAAGAAGTAACTGAAGAACTGAACAGATTCACAATGCAGGAAATTGCAAAGGGAGTGTCTTTATTTGAGGAGGCACAGTTCGTTTTTGAGGCTCAGGACCCAAACGTAGAATAGTACACAAAGGCTGCAGCAGGCATTCAGAATGCAATCCAGTACTATCATATTATCTATGATGAGAAAAAAAAAAAAAAAGAGCTACTGCACAGAAATCACTGGATTGTTTTTTCAAGAGGATAGATAGAATTGAATCCAGCGAGGAACCAGAACCTGTGCCATCAACGTCAGGCATGAGTGAAATTGCAGCTTGCCCTCATCTCCTATTGATGATTACCCTTCAGCTCTACCACCTTCCATTTCCTCTTCCTCCTCCAGTCAGTAACTCTTGTCTGTTCACTCGAAGCCAATCCCTGTCTGCCAGCTACTGTACTGTATTAATCTACTTTTCAAGGTATTGACTATAAGTTTAAAAATAATGCCTTTTCTGTGTGTTTTTCTGTATTATTTGTATGAAAGTATTAAAACCCTATTACAATAAAATATTATATAGCTGATTGTGTTAGTTCAGTATCTAGTTAACTTTGTTGGACTTATGAACAAACTAGACTTAAGAAAACGCAGAATGAAACTCATTCATATGTAGGAAACTTACTGTACAGGTTTTTGGCTTATCTTTTAGTTTCATTTTTTAAAGCATGCTTTTAAAAGCAATTGAATATTCACAAGTTCAATTTGAAAAGTGCTTCATGTCTTCTCAAATTACCTCTTGATATCTATCTAATTCTTAAAATTCTGTGGATTAGATATTGTTGTTTAGTCACTAAATTGTGTCCAACTCTTTGCAACCCCATGGACTGCAGCACACCAGACTCCCCTGTCCTTCACAACCTCCCAGAGTTTGCTCAAATCCATGTCCATTGAGTTGGTGATACTATCCAACCATTCTATCCTCTGTTTCCCCTTCTTCTCTTGCACTCAATCTTTCCCAGCATCAGAGTCTTCTCCAGTGTGTCAGTGCTTTGCATTAGGTGGTCAAAGTATTGACCATAGCCTCCAGAAGGAAAACTATAATCACAGAAAACTAACCAAAATGGTCACAGGGATCACAGCCTTCAATAAATGTCTGAGCCATGCCATGCAGGGCCACCCAAGATGGATGGGTCATCAAAACATGGTCCACTGGAGAAGGGAATGGCAAACCACTCCAGTATTCTTGCTCCGAGAATTCCGTGAGCAGTATGAAAAGCATTAGATGGACCCTCAACATTCAGAAAACGAAGATCATGGCATCCAGTTCAGAAAACGAAGATCATGGCATCCAGTCTCATCACCTCATGGGAAATAGACGGGGAAACAGTGGAAACAGTGTCAGGCTTTATTTTGGGGGGCTTCAAAATCACTGCAGATGGTGACTGCAGCCATGAAATTAAAAGACGCTTACTCCTTGGAAGAAAAGTTATGACCAACCTAGATAGTACATTCAAAAGCAGAGACATTACTTTGCCGACTAAAGTCCGTCTAGTCGAGGCTACGGTTTTTCCTGTGGTCATGTATGGATGTGAGAGTTGGACTATGAAGAAGGCTGAGCACCGAAGAACTGCTGCTTTTGAACTGTGGTGTTGGAGAAGACTCTTGAGAGTCCCTTGGACTACAAGGAGATCCAACCAGTCCATTCTGAAGGAGATCAACCCTGGGATTTCTTTGGAAGGAATGATGCTAAAGCTGAAACTCCAGTACTTTGGCCACCTCATGTGAAGAGTTGACACATTGGAAAAGACTCTGATGCTGGGAGGGATTGGGAGCAGGAGGAGAAGGGGACGACCGAGGATGACATGGCTGGATGGCATCACTGACTCAATGGACATGAGTCTGAGTGAACTCCGAGAGATGGTAATGAACAGGGATGCCTGGTGTGCTGCGATTCATGGGGTCGCAAAGAGTCGGACACGATTGAGCGACTGAACTGAACTCATATTATTATCTGACAAACACGAATTCTGACACAAGATGTATAGTTGCACAAGATGGCTTTTAGAAGAACTAAACTCTACTGTCCCCCAGAAGCACATATGGAAAACCACAAGGCCCCTCGTCTGGCATCTGTAACACCACAGTCTTCATTTGGTAGGTAGGTTAAGGGTCTTTCAAGTGATATCCAGCACCAAATGGCAACATATTCCCAAGGGAAAAGTTCACAAACACTGCATAATATGGAGGTTTAGGAAAAACATAGTCTCATCTATATGTAATCATTTCATATTCAGAAAAAGTCATCATTAACTGTCACCCATGGTGATTAGTCTAACTTATCAACTTGGTCAGACTATGGAACCTAGTTATTTAATCAAGCACTAATACAGGTGAAGCCATCATAGTATTCTGTAGATGTGGTGAAAATCTATTATTGGTTTAAGTAAAGAAGATTACCCTTGATAACATGGGTGGGCCTCATCCAATTGATTGGAAGGCCTTAAAAGAAAACCAGAGAACTACCCTAAGGAAGTAGAAGAAATTCTGCCTCAAGACTGAAGCACTGACCCCTGTGTGTTTCCAGTTCACCAGAAACCCCCTCACTGGCAAACCTCTACAACCACATGAACCAATTCCTTAAAATAAATCTTCTAATATATGTGTGTGTGTGTGTGTGTGTATATGTATATATATATATACACACAGCCTACTGGTTCTGTTTCTCTGGAGAACCTGACTTATGAATCTGTTCTTGGCTTTTTGGCTCCTCTCTCATAAAATATGTATTTTTTTTCTACCTTGTTCTTTATGGAGGGATTAGAAAAGGCCTTTCTGAATAAGTGTTTTAAATTAGCACTTATATAATGCTTATTATGTGTCAGTTGTTTCATTTTTAAAAGGCAGAAAAATGGGGTTGTTGGAAGGCATCTACAGTTAGGTAAGAGTTTCTGTCTGTTTTAACCTATCACACATTTGCATGTTGCCTGAACTATTTCAGTAGAAAAGAAAAAAATTCCAGGGTTGAATGATATCACCAAAACTGAATCATCCAAAAGGTGACAGGGGAGGGGACCAGAAGCTCCAGCGGCAGGATTGGCTTTGGGAGAAGGAGTGGTTCTTCATTCTTTACTGACTCACGGAAACGAGAAAACAGATAAATAGTATCAGGCAGTGAGTCCTGGTTTAAAAAGAAGTCATTCATCTGATGGCTTTCATACCTGCCCTTTTCTCTCCAGTTTAACAGAATGGACATTATCAACTTTTAATAATTAAGATTTCTCCCTGGTTAGCTTTGCCATGTTGGGATGGCATCTCCATAATTTATTGTAAGATCTGATTTTTCCATACTGTCTACTGTATGTTTCCTGAAGTCTGATCTTCTAGGACTTTATATTAACTTGCACTTAGCAAGATTCATCTTGGATTTAGAAGCTGATTGCCTTGCCTATTTATTTTCTTTTCCAAAAACAGGCTCACTCAGTCTCCACGTCAGAGGGATCCACTACTAATGAAGATGACTTAGGTTACATCAAGTTGCCAGCATATATCATAATTAGGGATGCATCAGTGAATCAGCTTCATTTTGAACCATCTTATCCTGTTGTTTTTCAAGATGGTTTACGTCAAATGCTTTTTTTATTGAATTACAGACTTAGCTATTAGGGAGGAAGTGCTTGATAACCAGGTTTCTTTATGTACTGTAGCATATTTCCTTTCATGATGGTAGGGATCAGATGCTATAATTTAGCTTAAAGCAAGGCGAAATTCAAAAGAAACAGAGGTTATTTAGGTATCTACCTGAAAGATTATTTTTAATTTTTTAATTAAAATATCATAAAACTTTACATTTACAATCAGTCTGTTATAAAGCACAAGGGCCCAATGTGTTGCTCAATGTATCAAGTACCATAACAAGGATGATGATAAAGATGATAGCCACCAGGCTTTTAAACCCTGCAGCTGCTAGAGCTGATGCTAAGCACTTTACATGCATGCTGTCATCTGTGCTCCACAACAGTCCTGGAAGTGTGTGTATGCATAGCCCCTCTTAATTTATGCAAACACTAGGGCAGAGGATAAGTAGCTTGCTCTCATCACACAGCTCATGCAGCAAGAAAACTGCGGTATGGAATCTAACTCTGGAACCGCTGCTGCCACAGCCCATTCTGCCCCTTCCTGACATCTGGCCCATTCCGGGTTGAAATGGTATAAATAGCATGCTGGGGCATTAACGTGTGCCTTGGCTCCTCTTTACTTTCAAACGTTGTTTTTTTCTTCTTTTCTGTGGATTTCTATTTTCTTTCTTACTGTGTTCTGTATATCCCTGTAAGCCTCTTTAAATCTCTTCTGTGAAAGGCAAGAATGGTTTGACAAGTCTGGATAAAGAGTATTAAAAAGAATAGACCTCAGTTGGTAATCTTTTAAACTAGACTTCCCATTTTTATATTTATGTAGATGTATAATTTGCCATCCTTTGCAAGTCAATTTAAGGATAAGAATATTTCAGCATCCACACTGCATTTGTGCTTGTCGTTTTCCTAAGCTATATACAAAAGATTTGTCATTTTGGTTTTTTACTATTGTGCTCAGCTCAACTAATAATGTATCAATATTGGTTCATTAACTCTCACAAACATATCATAATGATATTAGATGTTAATAATAGGAAAATCAGATGTAGGATTATGGAAGTTTTCTCTATTCCCTTTGCAAATTTCATGAAAATCTAAAACTATTCTTAAGTGTATTATTTTTTTTTAATGCAAGAATAGGTGAATTTTTGTTTTTTATTATTATTTTTTAATAGGTGAATTTTTAGAGACATGAGTTTTCAAATCAGTAGGGTAAATCCCTAGGACTGAGATTGATGTGTTGTATGGTATTTCTATTTTTAGCTGTATTTTAAAACCAATGCCAAACTCTCTTACAAAAAGGCTATCTCATTTTGCATCTGAATGAACAAGAGTTTCTCTTGTTCCACATCCTCACCAGAATTTGTTATTGTTAATTTGGAGGATTTTACTGATTCTAGTAGGCATATAGTGAAATCTTTTTCTTGTATTAATTTTCATCTTCCTAATGATAAAAGATGTTGAGCATTTTTTTCATATGTTTGCCATCTGCGTGTCTTCATTGCTGACCTATCTTTTCAGGTTATTTGCCCATTTTTGAATCAGGTGGTTCCTCTTCCTATTGTTGAATTTTAAGAATTCTTTATATAGTTCAGATACAAGTCCTTTACCAGATATGTGACTTGCAAATATTTTCTCTAGGTCTATGATTTTCCTTCACTGTCTTCTGCAGAGAAAAAGAGTTCAAGTTCTACTTATCAATTTATCTTTCATTTATCATACTTTTGGTGGTCCCATTGGTAACTGTATTTCTATAGCCTGGAATCATCACTCTGCTTGTTTCTTTAAATTAATTATCTGTCTCATGTCAGAATGTCATATTCTTATAGGCAGAAAATGTCTGCTTTCTTCTATATTTTAAACTCCCAGCTCTTTGACAGTACATGTGCAAAATAAATACTTAATAAATATTTATTGATTTTGTCAATTAATGAACATAGAGTTCTTTCAGCATCAGTATGGATAATAACATTTGAAATGACTAATGGAATAACACTGCCAACTAAAAACTGTCACTTGCCATCTGCCTCTACAAGATCAGGTCACTAGCCACTGCAGTTACTGTCATTCAACACCCTCTGGAAGGAGGTCAAGAATATGCTCTGGGAAAATACCAGCAGAACAGGCTTCTGATAGTTAGGTATTTTCAGGAAAAGATTTTATTACTTCAATTTCTTATATCCTCTCACATCTAGAAAAACACTAATTTCATTAATGGATGAACAACAACCTTCTTGTGACTAACAGTAACCTCTGCCAAAATATGTGATCAATTGCACATATCCTCCTTCACCAAAATCATACATATATACTGATAAACTCCAACTCCAATCTAGAGCAGTTCCTCAGAGCTATCTGAGAGTCTGTCTCCCAGGCTATAGCTCTCATTTTGCTTCAAATAAAATTTAACTCACAACTCTCATGTTGTGCATGTTTTTCAGTCAACAGTGTTAAGAAAATACAGATAAAGTATATTACAAATGCAATAACAACCAATAGATGAAGCTATTATGTTTATTATTCTTGCTGAAACATTACTACTACTACTAAGTCACTTCAGTCGTGTCCAACTCTGTGTGATCCCATAGACGGCAGCCCACTTTAAAAAGTTAAGGGCTCCAGAAAGAGGGGTAAGATGAAAGAGCTGTCTAGTGTTATCTCTCAAGTGTGAGTACTCATTCACTCAGTCATGTCTGACTCTTTGTGACCCAACAGATTGTAGGCTACCAGGCTTCTCAGTCCATGGAATTCTCCAGGTCAGAATACTGGAGTAGGTTGCCATTTTCTATCCCAGGGTATCTTCCCAATGCAGGGACTGAACCTATGTCTCTTGCATCTTCTTGCATCTTGCACAGGCAGGTGGATTCTTTATCACTGAGCCACCCGGGAACCCCTCTGTTATTTCTTAATACGTTGCAACAAAAGCCATGAACAGGGCTCCAGGTTTATGTAATGTATTCCTGGGCTTGCAACTAGCAAAAAATTTTGCACACAGGATACTTTATTTAACAAAATATGCAATACATAAAAATATTACAAATGTTAAAATTTGAATTAGATGAATCCTAAGCTATATGGCATTTTCACATTTATGCACTTTTTCTTCATGATATTTTCACATCAAACCTCTTATCAGTTTTGTCATTGTATATATCTCTAGGGTTTTATATTTTTAACTTGTGGTGTTAAAGCTTCTGAAGATTTTTCTCATTCCTGGATAGCATCCTTTTCAATGGAAAAAAGGCTTTAATTAAAGATGATGGGTATAAAGATGCAATACACTTAGGCTATCAGCAATTCTCAAAATTTGGAAGCATAAGATTCACTTGGTTCCTATCTGGAAATAAAGATTCCCAGTATTACCCCAGTCATACTGAATCTAAGTTTGTGGCTGTGTGTGTGTGTTAGTCACTAAGTTGTGTTCAACTCTTTGTGACCCCATGGATTGTAGTGGACCAGCCTCCTCTGTTCATGGCATTTTTCAGGCAAAAATACTGGAGTAGATAGCCATTGCCTTCTCTAGAGGATCTTCTCAAGCAGGGATCAAGCCCAGGTCTCCTGGGTTGCAAGCAGAATCTTTACTTTCTGAGCCATCTGGGAAAATTTTGGCTGGGCACAGGAATACAAACTTTATGGATAGCTCTCATCCTCACCCAGGTAATTCTGAACTGTTTGGTCTGTGAACTTCACTCTGAGGAACGCTTGTTAAAAAAGCCTCTATAAAGGAGGGAAGGAGGTGCCTTGGGAGGAACGGTGAACAGCGGTGTGTGGACACAGCAGATGACCACCAGATCCCTGACTCAGCTGCACTGAGACTGAAAAGACACTCAGCATAGCAACGTTAAGGTGTTCTCTTCACTCGATCTAATAAACATGTATCTGCTATATTACTTGAATATTACTTTAAATTAATGGATCTACACTCAGCAGAATACAGGTTCCAAGTGGGGCAGGAAAGAGGACACTGCCTTCCTTCTTCCAGGACTGGACTGTGTTGATTTACAAATTAATAGGGTGGTTGAAGAAGGCAACGGCACCCCACTCCAGTACTCTTGCCTGGAAAATCCCATGGACGGAGGAGCCTGGTGGGCTGCAGTCCATGGGGTCGCCAGGAGTCGGACACGACTGAGTGACTTCACTTTCACTTTTCACTTTCATGCATTGGAGGAGGAAACGGCAACCCACTCCAGTATTCTTGCCTGAAGAATCCCAAGGACGGGGGAGCCTGGTAGGCGCTCATCTATGGGGTTGCACAAAGTCGGACATGACTGAAGTGACTTAGCAGCAGTAGCAGGGTGGCTGGAGGAAGAGAGGCAGGATTCCAACATGACATTAGAAGCTTCTTATCCAGGGAAAAAGGGCTTCCCAAGTGGTGCTAGTGGTAAAGAACCCACCTGCCAATGCAGGAGACACAGGTTTTATCCCTGGTTCCAGAATATTCCCTGGAGTAGAAAATGTCATCCCACTCCAGCATTCTTGCCTGGAGAATTCTGTGGGGAGAGAAGCCTGGCGGGTTACACTCCATGGGGTCCCAAAGAGTCAGGCACACCCGAGCAAATGAGCATGCTCATCCAGGGAACTGGCTTGTAATCAGATCTCAGTTGAGGGATTCACACAGTTGACATAAACAGGAGTTTCTGTTGGACAGCTCACTGCACCATCACACCATCCTAATACCAAAATGGATAGGGAGGGAGAAAGCTACCAGGCTGTCTTGACCCTTTTGTAATCCCATGGACTGTAGCCCACCAGCCTCTTTTGATTATGGAATTTTTCAGGCAAGAATACTGGAGTGGGGTGCCATTTCCTACTCCAGAGGATTTTCCCAACCTAAGGATCAAACCTGGGTCTCCTGTTTCTCTTATATTGGCAGGCAGATTCTTTACCACTTGCACCACCTGGGAAGTCCACCAGGTGATCAAGAGGCAAAGATTTATCCCTTCTCAGAGATGTGAGGATACCTTTCTCTCACACTCTATTATTTTTCTTAGTCTTGTTCTGTCTGTCTCTGCCCACTGGTTATTACCTACTCAATAAATATTGATTGGGTAAAATAATAATTATAATAATGAAACTAGTTGATATAACTATCAGTTCAGTCACTCAGTCGTGTCTGACTCTTTGCAACCCCATGAATCACAGCACGCCAGGCCTCCTTGTCCATCACCAACTCCTGGAGGTCATTTGGCATTGCCAAACTATATCACTCCACATTTTAAGTTATATAAAAACAAAGAAAAACTTCACTGAGCACTGAAAGGTCTGATCATCTCTTTGATTTGGAAATGTTTTCATGAAGAAGCTACCTCTTTCATCTGTACCTCTTTAATCTGTACCCTTTGCCACTTTGCTCCATGAGATCCTTCTTAATGATGGGTTAAGGCCATGTACATTTCTATCTATACCATGACCAGATACATCTTATTGGCTGGGCCATGTCTTAATTGTTTTGCCCAGATAGAGAGTGAGCTGTTGACTGAAGTTAGGAAACTCAAGAAATTGCTTCAATAATTAAGAGGGTGTAAAAATACAATAATGAAATAGCACAGAAGCAAGTGCTGGGTTACACCATTAAATGAACCTGCTTATTGGTCAAAGATGGACACTGTCTATCTTTTCAAAGGACAGATTATGGATTTCCTTCAAGTTTAAGAAAACTCATAAAGAAAATACGTGAGCATTCCGTTCTAGCAGATGTTGTTACACACCAAATAAACAAATTAAATAAAAAAAAATTCTTAGATAATTAGCCTGTTATAAATTGGCCTTTTTAACTGCATCCAAGGGAGGAATAACAATAAGTTGTATTCAATAAATGCAATTTTTTGAAATGTGAGAGTCACACAGATGCCAGTATCAGACACAAAATATAAAAGCATCTACAAAAGTGTTCAACTATCTATCAGAAATCCATGGTCTGTTAAAATCACTTCCTTTTTCAATCAAAATAATTGAGATCACTTCATCCAAACTGCTTTTGTTCTAATGTTTTCTATAGAACCCATTGTTGGGTATATCTCTCTTTCCTTCTAGCTTTGGATATAAAGAAATCTGCATCAACTCATGTGATCAACCTGCATTTTGTACCTTTGTATCCACAATTCACCTCACTGGTGGCTCCCTCTCTTGATATAGGCTCTGATACTTCTGATTTAGGCTGAACAAAATAAGTAGGCAAGCAAACAATCATATTCCCTGCTTGTCCACAACACTTTTTCCAATTACACTTCTATTTCACTCCTTCCATTCCGAGACAATGTTCAGGCTCAAGCACTGAGTGTTCTCATGTGTTAGGCACCGTGCCAGTCTTCAGAGGTGAGATGAATAACAAAATGATAACATATGTCCCTCACTTGAGTCCAAGACTACCTTAAGGAAAAAAAAAAAGAAAACGTGCAGTGTATAGTACAATAATGACCAAAGAAGGGGATGGGCAGATTTCCTGCCTACATTCTTTACTATCCAATCTACTCTCTTCTTTTAGCATCTTTTTTTTCTTTAGGTATTATCTTTGTAGCCCTCTGAAAATGTACTTTAAATACAACTGATGGCATCTTCCTAACAAAATTCAAGGTGTTTTCTCATTAATCATCTTCCATGATCTCAGAAGAATTTGACCTGATTGCAACAGCATTCCCAGTTTGGATTGATCACTGTCTTTTTCGCAGAATATTCTATTATCCTGGATTCAAGATTCTGTACTCTGTTTGCTCTCTGGTCACATTTCAAGGCATGCCTTTCCTCTCTCATTCATTTCTATACCATTTTCAGCCTTACTGCAGCTTTTCTTCTAAAATTAAACCTTTTTCCTTTTCTATCTATTGGAAAGTACAATACTAAAAGGAAGCTCTGATTCTGAAAGCTTTATCAACTACAAAAACTTTCAAATTTCTGATTTCCCAAAGTTGCAGATGACACCATCCTTATGGCAAGGGCCTCTTGATGAAAATAAAAGAGAAGAGTGAAAAAGTTGGCTTAAAACTCAACATTCAGAAAATGAAGATCATGGAATCCAGTCCCATCACTTCATGGAAAATAGATGGAGAAACAATGGAAACATGTGATACTTTATTTGAGGGGCTCCAAAACCACTGCAGATGGTGACTGCAGCCATGAAGTTAAAAGACACTTGCTCCTTGGAAGGAAAGTTATGAACAACCTAGATAGCATATTCAAAAGCAGAGACATTACTTTGCCAACAAAGGTCCATATGGTCAGAGCTATGGTTTTTCCAGTAGTCTTGTATGGATGTGAGAGTTGGACCATAAAGAAAGCTGAGCACCAAAGAATTGATGCTTTTGAACTGTGGTGTTGGAGAAGACTCCTGAGAGTCACTTGGACTGTGTGGAGATCAAACCAGTTCATCCTAAAGGAGATCAGTCCTGAATTTTGTTTGGAAGGACTGATACTGAACCTGAAGCTCCAATACTTTGGCCACTTGATGCAAAGAGCCAACTGCTTGGAAAAGACCCTGATGCTGGGAAAGACTGAAGGCAGGAGGAGAAGGAGGCGAGAGAGGATGAGATGATTGGATGGCATCACCGAGTCGATGGACGTGAGTTTGAGCAAGCTCTGGGAGTTGGTGATGGAGAGGGAAGCCTGGCATGCTGAAGTCCATAGGGTTGCAAAGAGTCGGACATGACTGAGCAACTGAAATGAACTGAAAGTTCCATTTCCATAGCATTAACCATCTGCTAGGCAGTTTCCTTTATCCACCAATGCTTAAAATCGAATTGGTCCTCTTTACTCAACTATTATCTCTTAACATGTCACAATTAGGTTGTCTAAGACCAAAAAACATGGAATAAATTTTGACTTTTGTCTCTTCTCTTCAACAAGTGGTAAATCTTTTATTCTTTTTTGCAGTGTTTATAATATTCAGTTCTTATTTCTATTTCCATAACCATCAATCCAATCCTAGACATTCAAAGTATTTCTCTTTCTGTTTTGTTTTCTCTGCAATGTTATAATAATGCCTAAGCAATCTAAGTCCTGTCTTTCTATGACTTAGTCAACTTTTCATGAAGTTGCCAAACAAATCTTTCTGAAATATCACTTAAGTGGGTACAAAGCAACCTTCTTACGGTCTTCTTGTTTCCCTTTTATCATGTGTCTATATGTAACCTAGTTCCTGAACTTTTCCTAATCTGGTCCCTATCCACCATCTTATTATATTTCTAATTATGCCTGAATATGAGAATTCTAATCAAATAAGGGTTTTGTAGCTATCCCCCAAATATTGATGTCATTTGCATCTCTTTATCTTTTAAAATTGTGTTCATTTCACATGTTAGCAAGGTAATGCTCAAAATCCTTCAAGCTAGGCTTCAACCGTACATGAACAGGGAACTCCCACATGTACAAGCTGGATTTAGAAAAGGTAGAGGAAGAAGAGATCAAATTGCCAACATTTGTTGGATTATGGAAGAAGCAAGGAAGCTCAGGAAAAACATCTACTTCTGCTTCACTGATGATGTCAAAGCCTTGAAGATGTGTATAAGAGACAGTTGCATCTCTTTATCTTTTAAAATTGTGTTCATTTCACATGTTAGCAAGGTAATGCTCAAAATCCTTCAAGCTAGGCTTCAACCGTACATGAACAGGGAACTCCCACATGTACAAGCTGGATTTAGAAAAGGTAGAGGAAGAAGAGATCAAATTGCCAACATTTGTTGGATTATGGAAGAAGCAAGGAAGCTCAGGAAAAACATCTACTTCTGCTTCACTGATGATGTCAAAGCCTTTGTCTGTGTAGATCACAACAAACTGTGGAGAGTTCTTAAAGAGATGGGAATATCAAATCACTTTACCTACCTCCTGAAGATCCTGTAGAAAGGTCAAGATGCAACAATTTGACCTGGACATGAAACAATAGGTTCTTTCAAAATTGGGGAAAGGAGTATGTCAGAGCTATATGTTGTTACCCTGTTTATTTAAATTACATGCAGAGTATCTATGCAAAATACTGGGCTGGATGAATCACAAACTGGGATGAAGATAGCCAGGAGAAATGTCAATAACCTCAGATATACCGATGATACCACCCTTATGGCAGAAAGCAAAGAGGAGCTAAAGAACCTCTAAATGGAAGTGAAAGAGGAGAGTGAAAAATTTGGCTTAAAATTCAACATTCAAAAACTAAGAACATGGCATCCAGTCCCATCATTTCATGGCAAATAGCAGCAGAAAAACTGGAAACAGTGACAGACTTTATTTTCTTGGGTTCCAAAATCACTGCAGATGGTGACGGCAGCCATGAAATTAAAAGATGCTTGCCCCTTAGAAGAAGAAGAAAATGCTTCCCTGGTGGCTCAGAGGTTAAAGCATCTGCCTCCAATGCGGGAGACCCGAGTTCGATCCCTGGGTCGGGAAGATCCCCTGGAGAAGGAAATGGCAATCCACCAGTATTCTTGCCTGGAGAATCTCATGGACAGAGAAGCCTAGTAGGTTACAGTCCACGGGGTTGCAAAGAGTTGGACACGACTGAGCGGCTTCACCTTCACCTTAGAAGAAAAACTATGGCAAACCTAAACAGCATATTGAAAAGCAAAGACATAACTTTGTCAACAAAGGTCTGTCTGGTCAAAGCTATGGTTTTTCCAGTAGTCATGAATGTATGTGGGAGTTGGACCATAGGGAAGGCTGAGCGCAGAAGAATCAATGCTTTCAAACTGGGCTGTTGGAGAAAGCTATTGAGAATCCCTTGGACTGCAAGGAGATTAAACCAATCAATTCTAAAGGAAATTGACACTGAATATTCATTGGAATGACGGATGCTGGAGATGAAAGTGCTGACTGTCTTATAGATTTAGCTCCCTAGTAGACACTCAACACATATTCCCTGAGTGCCTAGAGAATGCCAAACTAGGTAAAACATCTTTTGGTATAGAATTATATTTATCCACAACATCTAAATATTGAATGCCAGGCTGTTTCTGCTATATCAGTTTCCCCTATCTAACTTTATGTAAGCCATGACCTCTAGGGCTTCCCTTGTAGCTCAGTCAGTAAAGAATTTGCCTGCAGTGCAGGAGACTCAGGTTTGATCCCTGGGTTGGGAAGATCCCCTGGAGAAGGAAATGGCAATCCACTCCAGTATCTTTTCCTGGAAAATCTCATGGACAGAGGAACCTGGTGGATTGCAGTCCATGGGGTCGCAAAGAGTCAGGCACAACTGAGCAACTAACACACAACACACACATGACCTCATTAATCTTATAAAATGACTGATTCCCATCAGCTCCCTAAAGTGAAACAATTGCTAACATACACTAATGAGTCATCAGTTGGGGCTGATAAGCAAGAAGAATATTAGTCCATTTCTTTTCAAATTGGTCGCACAATGAAATCATCTGGGGAGCTTTAAAAATCTCAAGATTTGGGTTCCACCCCAGAGTTCCTGACTTAAATGATAAGGCCTGAGGCTTAGACAACAGAAAGTTCAAAATCCTCCCAAGCGATTCTAATATTCACTAAGAAATGAGAACCCCTAGATTAACACTTCCTGGTGAATGAAACAACAACTCACTCCAGCATTCTAGCTTGGGGAATCCCATGGACAGAGGACCCTGGTGGGGTATAGTCCATGGGGTTGCAAAGGAGTCTTACACCACTCTGAGTAAACAATAAGATTAGCCCATAGCTTAAAAACTAGAGTTTTCAGTCCAGGGAGAGTATGGTGGTAAACATCAAAAATGTTTCGACATTCTCTGTCCCAAAGGTGGCCAGAGCTTCAATATGAAGACCTGATTGAGATAACTGCCTCAGCAATCCTTAGTAGAAGCTTCTCTATGTATAATACATGGGTTATAGAACTATTCAATCATGGTTTGCTAAGACCACTTCCAATGACTACGAATTCAAAGCCACAGTGAGTTATGCAGTCCTCTTCAGAGAGACTGCAAGACACTGATTCAATTCTCTAAGATTCTTGGTCTAGCATTGTTTATTAATAGGAAAGCCTGCTATTGTCTTAAGGAGTACAGATTGATTTCATAAATTATAAAGAATAAATTTTGTCTGACATTTATGTAAAATTTAATTTTTCAAAAATCTTTTGTGTCTTCCTTATGTAAAACAACCCAATGAGGCCAAAACAATGATTATTACCTCTTTTGAAAATTGGAGACACTAAGGCTGAAACAGGTTTGATGATTAGCTTAAACTGTGTAGTAAATGGCCAAATAACACTGGAAGTCAGATATATTAATCAAATATCCAATGCTCTGCTAACTTCACATAAAAATCTCTTTGAATATAACTTGCCATGTGCTGGAGCATCATGCCAGGTCCTTTAAGAACAGAAAGAAATATTCATATCCTGATGAAGTTTAAACTTAAATTAGGAAGATAATATACATATATATATTATATCTATGATAGACACACACATGCACATGCAGACACACACAC